>CM077212.1:2540000-2632500 GCA_039654625.1 Rhinogobio ventralis
AAAAAAACCCCATTTGAGCTTGATTTTGTTCAAATGTTAATATAATAACACATGCAAGTGACGGACCATGTGAAGCCACAATACTAACTTTGACAACATGGTGTTTAATGTGGTGTTGAGGGCAACATGAGTAGTAGTCAGTCTCATTAGTTTAGTACACGTACGATTATTAATCATGAGGACTTTCTTTTTTTAATCAGGATCTTTTGAGTGCATTCGTTTATTTATCTCCATGACCTTGTGAGTGTTTTTGACTGTGAATGATTTGCACTGTTTGCTGATATCGATCATTAGGACAGTGTTTTATAGGCTGATATGGGTTGTGTTTCCATTAGAATGCGTTTTCAGATATGATTCAGTCTGATGTTTGACTAATGTCCATGTGGACTCTTTTGAAAAGCTTCACATTTCTTAGTCCTGTGAGCTTCACTCACTTAGAGACTTGCAGTGATGGCAGTGTTTCAGTATTGAGTGTCCACTTTTATCTGTCTGTCCAAGGAAATGCAAGAACCAACTAACAGTCAGACATCTTCAGCCAGCTCCACTAAACCATGCTAGTCTCTAGAGGTCCAGTACTTCTAGTATGACACTATTTGGAATAAAACTCTTTGTAGCAACTCATAATGTAATAACTGCACATAATGTAATAAGTATTACATTATTATTGTATTAAAATGTTCATAATGTAATAATTTTCTCAAAATGTAATAAAATATTGAGGTATTAATGTAATAACAATTTTTGCATTGAGAAATGTATTACATTATAAACTCACCAAAAACATTGTCATTATTGTAATAGCTTTTAAAACATAATAAATATTAGTATTCCCTTACAGTACATTTTTAAAAATCTAAATCCATTCTTAAACTACCTGCAAAATGCAACAGATTTAAATATTCATGCAATTATTATTAGTATTATTCTTATATTTTGTGTGTGAGAGAGAGTCTGTGTGTGAGTGTCTGTGAGTGTGTGTCTGTGTGTGTGAGTGTCTGTGTGTGAGTGTGACTGTGTGTGTGAGTGTCTGTGTGTGTGAGTGTCTGTGTGTGTGAGAGAGTGTCTGTGTGTGTGAGAGAGTGTCTGTGTGTGTGAGTGTGTGTCTGTGTGTGAGTGTGAGTGTCTGTGTGTGTGTGTCTGTGTGTGTGAGAGAGAGTCTGTGTGTGTGAGAGAGTGTCTGTGTGTGTGAGAGAGTGTCTGTGTGTGTGAGAGAGAGTCTGTGTGTGTGAGAGAGAGTGTGTGTGTGAGAGAGAGTCTGTGTGTGTGAGAGAGAGTCTGTGTGTGTGTGAGAGAGAGTCTGTGTGTGTGTGAGAGAGAGTCTGTGTGTGTGAGAGAGAGTCTGTGTGTGTGAGAGAGAGTCTGTGTGTGTGAGAGAGAGTCTGTGTGTGTGAGAGAGAGTCTGTGTGTGTGAGAGAGAGTCTGTGTGTGTGAGAGAGAGTCTGTGTGTGTGAGAGAGAGTCTGTGTGTGTGAGAGAGAGTCTGTGTGTGTGAGAGAGAGTCTGTGTGTGTGAGAGAGAGTCTGTGTGTGTGAGAGAGAGTCTGTGTGTGTGTGAGAGAGAGTCTGTGTGTGTGAGAGAGAGTCTGTGTGTGTGAGAGAGAGTCTGTGTGTGTGAGAGAGAGTCTGTGTGTGTGAGAGAGAGTCTGTGTGTGTGAGAGAGAGTCTGTGTGTGTGAGAGAGAGTCTGTGTGTGTGAGAGAGAGTCTGTGTGTGTGAGAGAGAGTCTGTGTGTGTGAGAGAGAGTCTGTGTGTGTGAGTGTGTGTGAGAGAGAGTCTGTGTGTGTGAGTGTGTGTGAGAGAGAGTCTGTGTGTGAGTGTGTGTGAGTCTGTGTGTGAGTCTGTGTGTGAGTGTGTGTGTGAGAGAGAGTCTGTGTGTGAGTCTGTGTGTGAGTGTGTGTGTGAGTGTGTGTGTGAGAGAGAGTCTGTGTGTGAGTCTGTGTGAGCGTGTGTGAGAGAGAGTCTGTGTGTGAGCGTGTGTGAGTGAGCGTGTGTGTGTGAGCGTGCGTGTCTGTGTGTGCGTGTGTGTGTCTGTGTGTGTGTCTGTGTGTGTGTGTCTGTGTGTGTGTGCGTGTCTGTGTGAGTGTCTGTGTGAGTGTCTGTGTGAGTGTCTGTGTGAGTGTCTGTGTGAGTGTCTGTGTGTGTGTGTGTCTGTCTGTGTGAGCGTGTGTGAGCGTGTGTGAGCGTGTGTGAGCGTGTGTGAGCGTGTGTGAGCGTGTGAGTGCGTGTGAGTGCGTGTGAGTGCGTGTGAGTGCGTGTGAGTGCGTGTGAGTGCGTGTGAGTGCGTGTGAGTGCGTGAGCGTGCGTGAGCGTGCGTGAGCGTGCGTGAGCGTGCGTGAGCGTGCGTGAGCGTGCGTGAGCGTGCGTGAGCGTGCGTGAGCGTGTCTGTCTGTGCTATTTTAACCAAGGAACCGGGACGTGTGAGGGAGTCGCCTGTCAATTGTGTCATATCTGCGTTAACCTCGGTTTCCGGTTTTATTTAGCAGAAACGCTTTACTCTCACTGCAGTGTGCAACAAGTGTCAGTAACGTTAATAATCGCATCCATGAACATGATTTCTGCCAGAGTCCTATCCTGATTCTTTTCCACCGGCTGTGAGGTGAAGACCACATGTCCCAAGATTCTGCGCTCAAACTTGGCGTCATCAAACTACGCCTTTGTTTTGAATAGGTGACCTCTAGCGGACGGAAAAGTTACATAGTGCACCTTTAACTATGATTTTGAACATCATCTTGACTCATCTTTGGACTGGACTCCCAAAGGTTGAGACTTTTTTACTCAAAATTGAATGCAAAATAACCGTTCACTTTATGAACACCACTGGCTGAATTAAACATGCAACCTGATGATGGCATGTGATGATGTAGCATAATGCTATTTAAAATGTGTAACATTGTACAATTTGTACTGTATCAAATGCAGTAAAACGTAACACTTGATACTGGTAGGACATTATCTGGTAAGTTTACAGACGTTTCCTTTAATTCTAAAACACAACAAAATGCAATGAGTATTTCAAAACATGGGTAAAACATCACTATGCAAAAATCCTTCATATTAACAGTACATCTGGCCTGATGTTTATAGACTTTACTTTGATTGTACTGCAGTATCTGTTCAAACTCAGCCACAAGAGGGCAGTGGTGCTCTATCACTGAAACTACTGGCGCAGGAGGCCGAGCACAAGCGACTAGTTTGGACTTCTGAATTTTATATCAGTCAGTGACTTAGAAAATGAATAAACACACAACACCAGTAGATCACAGCGTATTCTGACTGATATGACACCAATACACATCAAGTGTGTGTTTACTGAAAGGGAACTAAACCCTCTCAGTCCTTTGTGTTTGTGTATCAGTGATACGTTTCTTCATCCACATATCTTAATCATACTCCGAAAATCATGTGTAGTGTAGCATCTCAGAATGGGAATCTGTGAAGCACATCAATCACAAACATTTAGACAAATACACTGGCAAAGAAGTTTTGAAGTTCAACCAAATAAAGATTAAATATTATGTTTAATTTGAGCAGTTTAGACAGACTTTATTCAAATAAAACCTGCTTGAATTAATTAAAAGGACGGTAACTCTTTATTTTGCAGTGTTCTTGATACGTTACATGTACTTACCATAGTAAATTATGCATAATTGCATGCAACTAACCCTCAACCAAACCCTAACCCTATAGTAAGTACATGTAGTTAATCAATATTACTCAGTACTTAAATATATAATTACACTGTAACAATGACACCTTAAAATAAAGTAACCAGGACGACTTGCTTGTAAGCTCTCACAAAGACTTGGATAGGCCCAGCATGTGACCAGTCTGCATGAACTGCACACAGCGCCCTCTACAGGCTCGTGCTTGTCTCTGTAGCCAAAAAAAGTGCTTCAATACTTCATAGTGTGTTCCTCCTCATGTAGTTTACTACAGGGTTATCTGAGTGTATATGTTTATTTATTTAGTTATTTGTTTTGTTTATTTATTTTATATGGTTATGTATTTATTCATTTATTTATGCATTTATGTATTTTAGTTATTTTTATATTTATGTAGTTATTTTTATATATTTAGTTATTCTTATACATTTATTTGGTTAGTTATTTTTATATATTTATTTTAATTTTTATGGTCTTATTTCATTATTTTTTAAATATATTTAATGTAGTTATTTTTATGTATTTATTTTTATATATTTAGTAGTTTTCCTTTTTTTTTTATATTATGGCGGCGGAAACCTGCAAAAACAGTGAATTAAATTAACATTCATCCTGCATAAATAAATAAATGGTTGGAGAAATGCAAAAATGTTAAAGAAGATGCCAAATTGAAAGTTAATTTTTTTTATTCTATATTTCTGTTTTTCTTTAATGATTCATTTATTTCTGCATTTACTTGTATTTTTTTTTCCTTTACGCAACATGCTAATCAAACATCATTAGGTAAATATTTGTTTTTTTATTTATGCAGGAATATGTGAATTTATTTATGTATGTTTTTATTTATTTATTGTACTATATAATCTTATTTAGTTTCGTATACAATTATTTTTGTTAGATAATATTATTTATATATTTTATGTTTTATTTCTGTTATTTTTATATATTTATTTATGTGTATTTCTTTGACAAGAATAAATGGTAAATAAAAAGTATATAAATTAAATATAAAAAAAAAAAAAATTAACAAAGAAATGACTTTAAAATCAAAGTATAAATTCCGGACCCCACTTTGAAGACCCCTGTATTATAATAATGTCTTTTGAGTTGTTGGCAGCCACTTTAATTCATTCTGATATGCTTTCTCAGACATTTTATCCCTTAAAGGCAGATTATTGTGGAATATTCCTAGTTTTAAATCAGTCACGTGAATGGCATTGATGAAAATGTACCAGTTGCTAAGACTTTTAATGCAGATAATCTCGATTCCCAGCTTCTCAATTCTTATCTAATGCAAATGCAGCTGTTTATCCCACAAGCAACGCTCCAGCCGTATCTTATCATAAATCTTCGGTTTTACCCTTTTGTCCAGAAGGCTTTGGAGGTGTTCTCTAACTTTACTCTTCATTTGTTAGCAGCTTTGTGAGGGCGGGTTGGTTTTAGATCTCAGTAATACCTAGTTCCGCTTTAATAGGATTAGGCTTTAGACTACAGGGGTGCCGTGTGTGCCAGCCAGCCAGATCTGCTTCTAGGATGTCAGGTGAGCTTCAACCTATTAGAGAGGCATAATGGTGTTTACAGTCTTTCTAAGGGAATTTCCATCTCACCTGTAATGTTATCTGACAGTATTCTGCTGAGCAATTGTTCCTACAGGAACCAATTAAAACATGTTAAATACTGTAACCTTTGGTGCAGGTGTGCAACTATTGATTTTTACAACGACCTAGTATAAAATATTGCATCCACAATACATTTATTTTTTAATATTCCTGCACTTCTCAGTGTTGGGGGCTTATATAACCAATGAGGGAATAGATTGCACAAACACAAAGGCCGGTGAGCCAAGAAAACCTTCAACATGATGTAACTAGTATAACCACCTACACTTGAGTGTTTTAGTGAAAATAGAGATTTTTTTCCTCAAAAAAAAAGATGACTTATTATGGTTAAACCAACTTCTAATGGTTAGCAAACCTCTAAAATTCCACTTTAAATTGTATTCTTTTTCAGCTTTTTATAGTTTAGGGAACTGAATTGAGTTTTCATGTATGGTTCATTTAAGACTTAAAAATAGGTCATTTGTGACTTTATTTCACAATTTCTCGCAATTGCGAGTTCATGTCCCACAATTTGGACTTTTTTCTGAAAATCGCGAGTTTATATCTCGTAATTCGGACTGTATCAGAATTGCGACTTTATAACTATATAAATTCTGAGAAATAAACTCAAACTGTGAGTTATAATGTCGCAACTCTGAGAAATGGCGTCACATTTGAGAAATAAAGTTGCAACTCTGATAAATAGTCGCAACTCTGATAAAGTCACAACTCTGAGAAATGACGTCGCAACTCTGAGAAATAATGTCGCAACTCTGAGAAATGACGTCGCAACCCTGAGAAATGACGTCGCAACCCTGAGAAATGACGTCGCAACTCTGAGAAATGACGTCGCAACCCTGAGAAATGACGTCGCAACTCTGATAAAGTCACAACCCTGAGAAATGACGTCGCAACTCTGAGAAATGACATTGCAACCCTGAGAAATGACGTCGCAACTCTGAGAAATGACGTCGCAACTCTGAGAAATGATGTCGCAACTCTGAGAAATGACATTGCAACCCTGAGAAATGACGTCGCAACCCTGAGAAATGACGTCGCAACTCTGAGAAATGACATTGCAACCCTGAGAAATGACGTCGCAACTCTGAGAAATGACGTCGCAACTCTGAGAAATGATGTCGCAACTCTGAGAAATGACGTTGCAACCCTGAGAAATGACGT
This sequence comes from Rhinogobio ventralis, assembly GCA_039654625.1. Taxonomy (NCBI): domain Eukaryota; kingdom Metazoa; phylum Chordata; class Actinopteri; order Cypriniformes; family Gobionidae; genus Rhinogobio; species Rhinogobio ventralis. The sequence continues at coordinate 2,546,440 of CM077212.1, forward strand.
CGCAACCCTGAGAAATGACGTCGCAACTCTGAGAAATGACGTCGCAACTCTGAGAAATGACATTGCAACCCTGAGAAATGATGTCGCAACTCTGAGAAATGATGTCGCAACTCTGAGAAATGACGTCGCAACTCTGATAAAGTCACAACTCTGAGAAATGACGTCGCAACCCTGAGAAATGACGTCGCAACTCTGAGAAATGACGTCGCAACTCTGAGAAATGACGTCGCAACTCTGAGAAATGACATTGCAACCCTGAGAAATGACGTCGCAACCCTGAGAAATGACGTCGCAACCCTGAGAAATGACGTCGCAACTCTGAGAAATGACGTCGCAACTCTGAGAAATGACGTCGCAGCCTTGAGAAATGACGTCACATCACAGAGAAATGATGTCGCAACTCTGAGAAATGACGTCGCATCGCAGAGAAATGACGTCGCAACTCTGAGAAATGATGTCAAATCGCAGAGAAATGGCGTCGCAACTCTGAGAAATGATGTTGCACTCTTGAGAAATGATGTCGCAACTCTGAGAAATGATGTCGCAACTCTGAGAAATGACGTCGCAACTCTGATAAAGTCACAACCCTGAGAAATGACGTCGCAACCCTGAGAAATGACGTCGCAACTCTGAGAAATGACGTCGCAACTCTGAGAAATGACGTCGCAACTCTGAGAAATGACATTGCAACCCTGAGAAATGACGTCGCAACCCTGAGAAATGACGTCGCACTCTTGAGAAATGACGTCGCATCGCCGAGAAATGACGTCGCAACTCTGAGAAATGATGTTGCACTCTTGAGAAATGATGTCGCATCGCCGAGAAATGACGTCGCAACTCTGAGAAATGACGTCGCAACTCTAAGAAATGACGTCGCAGCCTTGAGAAATAGTCACAAAATTCGCAACTGAGAAATGACGTTGGGAAATAGTCGCAACTCTGAGAAATGAGTCGCAACTCTGAGAAATGACGTCGCAGCCTTGAGAAATGACGTCGCATCGCCGAGAAATTACGTCGCAACTCTGAGAAATGACGTCGCAACTCTGAGAAATGACATTGCAACCCTGAGAAATGACGTCGCAACCCTGAGAAATGACGTCGCAACTCTGAGAAATGAGTCACAACTCTGAGAAATGACGTCGCAGCCTTGAGAAATGACGTCACATCACAGAGAAATGATGTCGCAACTCTGAGAAATGACGTCGCATCGCAGAGAAATGACGTCGCAACTCTGAGAAATGATGTCAAATCGCAGAGAAATGGCGTCGCAACTCTGAGAAATGATGTTGCACTCTTGAGAAATGACGTCGCATCGCCGAGAAATGACGTCGCAACTCTGAGAAATGATGTTGCACTCTTGAGAAATGATGTCGCATCGCCGAGAAATGACGTCGCAACTCTGAGAAATGACGTCGCAACTCTAAGAAATGACGTCGCAGCCTTGAGAAATAGTCACAAAATTCGCAACTGAGAAATGACGTTGGGAAATAGTCGCAACTCTGAGAAATGAGTCGCAACTCTGAGAAATGACGTCGCAGCCTTGAGAAATGACGTCGCATCGCCGAGAAATTACGTCGCAACTCTGAGAAATGACGTCGCAGCCTTGAGAAATAGTCACAAAATTCGCAACTGAGAAATGACGTTGGGAAATAGTCGCAACTCTGAGAAATGAGTCGCAACTCTGAGAAATGAGTCGCAACTCTGAGAAATGAGTCGCAACTCTGAGAAATGAGTCGCAACTCTGAGAAATGAGTCGCAACTCTGAGAAATGACGTCGCAACTCTGAGAAATGACGTCGCAACTCTGAGAAATGAGTCAGAATTGTGAGATAAAAAATTGCAATTACCTTTTTTTTTTTATGGGGTGGAAACAAGCTTCCATATAAAACTCCTAAGAATATGGTCTCGGAAGAAATGATAGAGATCTGTCTTTGCAAACTTTAGTATCTTGGCAAATTTGGGCTGTTTCAGACATTGATGGCTGTCATCTGAAAACCTATGCCGGTTTTCTCAGAAGACGACGTGTTCAAAAGTCTTCTTTCGTGCACCATTTGGTCTCATTGCTGTGTAGTAGAAGCAGCTCACAGATGCCAGCTTGCCATCTAACTGTAGAGTAAATACACATGTGACTAAACCTTCAGCTAGTGCTGCAGCATCAGATGTAAGACATGAGGACTTCCTTCTGTAAGACTCCAGGGTGTTTTTTGTTTCAAGCTTGGATTTGCATTGTGGTGAGCCAACTGGCCGACCGAGTCCATAAAGCACAGTAGAGCATTACTTTTTACTCTTGAAACGCAGACTATTCAGCGTGTTTGACCGGCAGGCTTGTTGCTCCCTGTAGCTTTAGACAAATTTCACTGTCGTCTGCTGCTGTTGGAAATGAAATTGCTGTCTTCACACAGAGCTAATAGATCAGTGATATTAATATTAAACATTTCTCAGTTTATATTAGTCATTAATATGCATTAAAATGTATGGAAGTTGCTTTGAAATGCAGTGTTTTTCTCTCTATGGGATATTCTTGTCTTATGCATGCACAGACTGACTGCATGCCTGAGGTGGATATTGGAAATATGCTTACTACAACTAGTATTATGAAATAAAATTGTATTAAATCATGCTTTGTTGAAAGATGTAAATTTTACTAAAGTTTGTGCATGCACAAAAGCTGTATTATGATAGTCGCAACACTTCAATGTAGGAAACTGGATGCAGGATCACAGAATGAAACTCTGACAACAATGACCATTAACTTAAGTGAATGAAAAGCAAATCAGCAATTTGCATTCACACAGGCTTTATTTAACCATATCTGAGATGGCTTAGAAATGCATTGTACAATGACATGCAAACTGCAGAATAGTTTTTTCAAACCTGTTCACTGAAACGAACAGACCAAAAGAACCGGTTCACAGAAAAGAATCAATCTTCCCATCACTATTCCACATATTAAAGATGCAACATGCATATGTCACAACACTACAGTATGTGTAGAAACTCAAAACGCTTTCTGTTCGCTTTAGGACGCAACACCTCTTAATGGAAATGGATGGCACCATTATGTAATTCTAGACAAAAAGAACAGATCAACTTAGAGGAGGGGGAAAAACTGTGAGGGTAAGAAAACAAACAATGAAAAGAACATTCAAAGTTTTCTTTCCACTTCAGCTCAGTGTTCATAAAAAACACACTTTTTGCTTCGTTCAGCCTTCCCTCAAGGGACTGAAATAGAGAGTTTGGCCTTGGAGAGAGAAGGCAAGAGAGAGAGACTTGTGTTTTTGTGTCTAATTGTGGTGGTGATTGAGAGGGAGAACAGAACGGAGAATGAAAGCGTGAAAGAGAAAGGGCCCTCGGTGACACGCTAGTACCCATGACAACTAGTCCTCCGGGGACTGACCCCCCTCTCAGAGCTCCACCTCCAGCTAAACACCCACTAATTGGGCCACTTCGCTTTGTGTGTTTCTCACTGATCCTTGTGCCAGAAATATCAACATCCTTGTTAATTCTCTGTCATCTAATCATTTTCTCTGGAATTCATTTGCAAGTCGTTAATTGTGCTGCTATAGATCTTCGGCATCATAAAGAATCCAGAATGTGTGACGGAACAATGGAATCGCGGCTCGTATAAACTCTCCAAAGTAAATTATACGAGAGCGCTCTGTCTCCTTCAACTCTTTTGGAAGGACTTGCGGAGAGGATCTTAAACAAACTTAAACCTTTTGTGGTGATCACAGCCTTTAGACCGGTTTAGTCGGCACGCCACGAAATTAATTCAGTCTGGAGAGCTTGAATGTGCATTGCTGAACTCTGGTCCAAAGTTCTGTTCACTGTCTTATTAAAATATGCATGCTAAAGAGCTTAATCTTTATACAGCATGGGCTAATCTACCTTCCTAGTCATTTTCATCATTTTCCTAGGTGATGGTATAATATAAGTAAACAAAAGTAGCAGTTCATTTTTAATTATCGAAGTCGAATTATCAGTTGTGAAAGATGTAAATGAATTTTACTATAATGCATGTTTAATTAAAGCTAAATCATGGACTATATATAAGACTAGTTTATTCTATTTATATGCATTAGAAGTATAGAATATATCCATGTTTATGCATGAATGTCTGTATTATGATACACAACTTTAATCTAGGAAACTTGTGCAGGATCACAGAATGAAACTCTGACAAACACCATTTAAAGGGATAGTTCACCCAAATCTGTCATTAATTACACAGCCTCGAGTCGTTCCAAACCTGTAAGACCTTCGTTCATCATTGGAACACAAATTAATATATTTTTTATGAAATTCAAGAGCTTTCTGACTGCGTTGTTACCACTTTCAAGGCCCTGAAAGGTAGTAAAGACATCGTTAAAATAGTCCATGTGACTCCAGTGGTTCAACCTTAATGTTTTGAAGCCAAGAGAATACTTTTTGTGCGCAAAAACAAAACAAAAATAATGACTTTATTCAACAATTTCTTCTCTTCTGTGTCAGACTCCTATGCTGTTTATGTAGTAAACACAGTGCAGCGATTCTGGGTTCTACATGTTTTTCCACAAAAAAGTACTGTTCTCCTGGCAACCGCCAAACCCAGACTCGTCCATGGGATTGGCAGACAGAGAAGCGTGATTGGTCACTCCAGAGAACACGTCTCCACTGCTCTAGAGTCCAGTGGCGGCATGCTTTACCCCACTGCATCCCACGCTTTGCATTGCTCTTGGTGATGTAAGGCTTGGATGAGCTGCTCGGCCATGGAAACCCATTCCATGAAGCTCTCTACACACTGTTCTTGAGCTCATCTGAAGGCCACACGAAGTTTGGAGGTCTGTAGCTGTTGACTCTGCAGAAAGTTGGTGACTCCTGCGCACTGTGACCCTCAGCATGCGCTGACCCCGCTCTGTGATTTACGTGGTCTACCACTTCGTGGCTGAGTTGCTGTTGTTCCCAATTGCTTCCACTTTGTTATAATCCCACTAACAGTTGAGGAAATTTCACGAATGGACTTATTGCACAGGTGGCAACCTATCACGGTACCACGCTTGATTTCACTGAGCTCCTGAGAGCGACCCATTCTTTCACAAATGTCTGTAGAAGCGTCTGCATGCCTAGTGCTTGATTTATACACCTGTGGCCATGAAGTGATTGAACACCTGAACTCAGTGATTTGGAGGGGTGTCCCAATACTTTTGGCAATATAGTGTGTGTGTGTGTGTGTGTTTGTGTGTATATATATCTATATCTTTAAGCCTTTGACTAATGAAATCATGAGATATGTTAAGGGAAGCTGTTTAATCATAATATTTAGGGCTCAAGGACACATCAAATGGTTCGCTTAAATCTGTTACCTGAAAATGTCAAACATTTAAATCAACAGCAGCTGATTTTGTAGTCGTTTGACATTTGAATATAGTTGTTTATAAGACTGATCATGGACCGTGTTCACACTTGAGTCAAGTTCGTCCATCTTCACCAGTGTCTAGAATGAAAACACGCTGCTTTAGATCACATCCTGATGAAACGTCTCTTCACAAAGACAAATGAGCAAATGAAGTTCACACTAATCGGATGTCGGATCATAACTTGAGCTTGTAAACTAAGTAAAATGGAAATATTTAGGTGGTTATGAACTTTGAAAATGTACTTGGAGGTCTGAATGAAACTGATATAAATAAAGGTTGTATGTCTGCTTTCTGAAGACAGTTGTGTAACATTTTGCATGCCGTTGTGTTTCAGAGTTTGACTGCATGCAACCAGCAATTTGAAAGTATTACATCAGGGAATTTGCAGGCAGCGTAATTGCCTTACAAAAAGACCTTCTACACATTTCCCAGTAAATGTTTACTGCCAGAACACCAACACTACCTGCTATTCTGCATGCCTGCCTCCTACTGAGAGGAGAAAGCTCTGGTGCTTGCTATCATACTACTGTTAATCTGTTTTATAAGGCTAATAGATTCTATACAATTATGAATATTAACCAAGTTTATAGGATAATGTTCCTGCAGAACCTCATGTGATTTTTACCGAAGATGACAAATAAGATGATGCATGGAGATTAAGGGTCTGGAATAATTTTTACCTTAATTATGTATTATTGGCATTGGCAACTATTTTTGAACGAGTTACTGTGGGCCACACATCTCTTAATAGTGCAGGTTAATGTTTTATAGGTTGCATAAAATGCAAAAATATTCCTAGGATTTTACAATATTCAACAGTAATTTCTTACAATAAAATACTCCCCCCAGAATTTTACTGTAAAACCAATGGAGACTTTATTTAATAAATTAAATAAAAATACTGTATTATGCAGCATTGTGCATTACGTAACATGGAGGAAAAACCTGCTTAAACATTGTTTCTGATCATGAGATGCAGTTTAAAATATTGTATTTTATATTAATATAAGTGCTGTCAAATCGATTAATCGCGATTAATCGCATCCAAAATAAAAGTTTGTTTACATAATTATTGTAATTATTATTATATATAAATACACACTCATTTATGTAAATATTTAAGTAAAATGTGTTGTGTGTGTGTGTGTGTGTATATATATATATATATATATATATATATATATATATATATATATATATATATATATATATATATATATATATATATATATATATATATATATATATATATCAGTATATACATGCACATATTTCTTAAATATATACATGAATGATTGTGTATTTATATATACATAATAATTATACTTAGTACACACACATAATTATTTGACAGCACTAATTAATATACAATTTATTTATCAGAATTTTACAGTAAAACCAATAGAGATTAGGTTATTTTCAATCGCAATTTAATAAACGAAGTGACAGCTGCCTTGTGCAATTAATAGTGCAAAGTATTTTTTTATTATGATAGTTTCTTTGACTGAGGTCTTAGACCTTATTCATTTTTAAATAATTATCTTCCAGCCAGTGAAATAGTGTTACAAAATTGATTAAACTGTATACTTTTCATATAATTAGCAGGAAAGTATTAAAGACTTCACTTTCAGCAACCAAAAATATTTAAAATATCCATCTTATTTTGTAACATGTAAGTAAGCTATTTTCTTTGAATGTGCGAGACTTCTGATTCATTAGACGCTATGATTAAATAGAAGAATAACAAAATGCTGTAAAATTATTTGCACAGTAAAACAATTTGCGCTATGAAGCAGAATGGTAATGAATTAAAATAATTTCACTTTTTTTTTTGTTGTTTTCAAGCAGCATAGTGGACTGTTTATTGTATAAATAAATGATACTGGAAGCCTTGCACATTCAAGTTTTTAAAAAAAATTTTTTTTATAGTACTTCTATTCCGCAAAATCGGACCAAAATATTGATGACTCATCCTGCACCACACAGACTTTTGTCCAATCAGATGCTCTGTAGAATGAGAATGCCCCGCCCCTAATTCCACCTGCAACTGACTAGCAGCAAATCACGCTTCATGACTGTGAAGTGACTAAAGCATATTTGCAGTTTAATTTTTAATAGCGACATTTAAAAGATCCACAAGCTTTATTTGTATCAACTGAAACAATGCAAATCATCCGATGCCTGCCCTCTCTGAACCCTGTGCTGGAGTCCCGTCCAGCCATGGCTGAGGAATTTGGGTGCTCATTCCTGTGAACCCATTAATTCTCTTGTGTTGTTTTGGATTTGTTTTAGATCAGCATTGTTGTTTGTGTGTGTGTGTGTGTGTGTGTGTGTGAGGATGAAGAACAGGATCACAGTAGTGCATATGATTTGTCTTCATCAAGTATTTAAGCATGTAAATGTAAGTTTATCTAAAATCTATAATGAGACCCACAGAGTGCAGAACGAAATTCAACATTCTCTGAAAGTCTCCTGCAGTTTATGGATAGTGCCTGGAATGTTCAAATAATCTGATTTCTGAACATTGTTGTTAGTTCTGGAAAATGTCTGAGTTGCAGTTTTTGGTTTAGCAAGTGTCTCTTTAGGTTGGATTAGGGTCAAGGTTTCTCTTTTACCCACGCTGCTCACAGTTTTCACCAATTAGTGTGAATAATACAGACCAAGTGTTTTACATTGAAGCGACCGTGATAAAGAGCATAAAATTTAGATTTGTCATGCTTATAGGCATCAGGCGTTAATCCTGCCGTCCTCTCTCGTATAATCGACAGTGGTTTGGTGTTTCATTTGAGCGCTCCCACCATCAACAACAACTGGTTTCATAAACCATAGAAACGTATAGAGTATGAACAGCGTAAATATAACACATGGCCAGACTTTTGTTGCATCTTATCTTTTCCAGCAAGAATGTTGTGTGACTCCTTCAGCACATTGCATAGTTTATAATGCTACAAAGTTACCAGTATTGATTACAGCCAGAGTTTAAGGCCATCTAATCTGGTTTTCCTGAATTCTGGAGATATGTGATATTACTTAATTATTTTCTGCAGTCAATGTTTCATTGTGTTATAGTGGATGTTTTACCAGAGACCATAGTTTTTAATCACTAAGGTCATTCCTCACAGCTGGGTTGAACACTTAAAGTTGGCATGAAACTGAAGTTGCGCTCATCTTTTCTTCTCTATTGTGCCGTATATCCGAGTGAAACGCTTCTGGAACAAGAACAAATGTAGGGTGGGGCTTGATTTTGTCCATGGGGAATTGATTGGATGGTTGTGGTTTGCTATTGGTGGATCTCATGTGAGTGACAGGTGGCCCCGCCCTCGTCATCAGAGAAGAGAAGAGATGTCACTGCAAGAGGGAGGGGAAGTTATTCTGATTCAAGATTATGAGGCACAATAATGATGTGCACGTTAAAGGGGTTATAAACTGAGAAATCAAATTTTCCTTGAGCTTTTGACGTGTAATCATACTAAGAATATCCTGTAAGTTTCAGAAATGAGAATGTCCTTGTTAGTCCAAAAACAGCTTTTATTGTAACAGAGCCCAGAGAACGACTCGTTGTGGAATGAGCCTGTCATAGATGGTGAAAGACCACCTGTGCAGAAGAAGATCAACGCCTACTTCATCATCGCAACTTTGGCCACGCCCACTGGCGTGTTAGTGAGATGACGAGGAGAGAAGAGCGCTACAGGATGGACTACAAATAACATTACCTTCCAGAGGATCCTAATGCTAGGAATGTGCTTATTTATTTTCAACAATGTGAATGTCTCAGTTGAGCATTATTTATTTGTATTCGGTCATTTCACTGTGGATTCTTTGGTAAATCAGACTTTTACGATATGGACTCGACAGTAATGTCAGTGTTAATTCTAATGCGTGATCCAAGACCAGTGATTTCTGATATGTAATGATTCATGTACAGTCAGATGTTCTTTGTCAGTAAATCAAACCAGTGCCTAAACGCTCAACTTTGTGTCTCTTAGTAGGATGAAAATAATCTGTTATTTAAACTGTGATTAAACTATATATAGAAAGCGATCAAAGAACACTCCCTTTACAATCGCTGGAGCTGTCAATCAAACAGCACAAGTTTATCAGTGACTGAGGTCTGGACTCACGCCAAAACTCCCGTTGTAACAAAGTCCCTTTTAATAGTCTTTTGGGTAACGCTTTAGATTACAGCCCGGAAAGTACTGCGTAAGTAAAGCGAATTTACAGCGTAACTTTCGGTAATTATAGTGTAACTATAAAGTAAGTACGTATAGGTATAAGGGAACAATATGTAATATTTGGGGAATAAAGGGGTAACTATCAGGAAAATTAACAAATCATTTATACTGTAAGTATTTTTTTATTAAGGGGTAATTATCCGTGTAGTTACAGGTTAAGTATGAATCTGCGGGCTGTAAATTAAAGTGGTGTTTGTTCCCCTCTTGTTTCATGTAGTTACAGGGTAAGTACAATAAAAACACGTACACAATCTGATATCACTCGGAAATCTTTATTTGAAAAACAACTTTCGAAACAGATTTACGACACTTCTTATTCATTTTTTTAAATGAACTTTTCATTTCAAATAATAACGTCCTGACAGAAAGAGGCACGTTTTGTTCCTCTTCTTTTTTTCGTTATTTCCACTGATGGATCTTAAGATGTCTTTTGATATTCTGTATTATTATTATTATTTATTAAAAGAAAAAGTACACCCAGAAATGCTCTCATAATTTACTAATCTTTACTAATCTAATTTGCTAATCCGACCAGCTGTTACCAGCGCGTGCATGAGTAAAGAAGCTTCAAGCTTTCATGACTTTCAGATGAAACTCGCACGAGAACTGGCGTCTCTGTCTTTTGTTTCTCATTGCTATTTTCAAATATTATGTTATTGTTTGTATAATGTGAGCATTAATTAAAAAAATAAAATGCAATAAAAAAGGACTGCATCTGACATCCGCGTGACCAGAGTTTCTCAGCGTGCTCACGTCACGCTTCAAATTACGAGCGTGAACTTAACCCTTTCATGCGTGTACAGATGACTGTTGGTCAGAAGCGATAGTCTACAGTTTAAAAAATGTAAAATATTGGCATTTTTCTTACAAACACTTATCGTTTCACTTCAGAAGACATTCATCCATTGGGATCATATGGATTACTATCGTTATTGCTGTATGTGCTGTTTGATGCTTCAACTTTTAGGAACCCACATTTTCTACTCAGTTTTTTATTAGCAGAGATGATTTATTTTTCGGTGTTCATCTGAAGAAAGAAAGTCGTATACATCTTGGATGGCGTGAGGGTAAAAGACGAGTAAACTGTGAGGACATTTCTGGGTGTACTGTATTTTCTTTAAAAACATAATACAGAATAGCTAGAGACATTGGATTCCTTCTTAAGATTTATCTGTGGCAAGAACGAAAAAGAAGAGTAACAAGAGGAGGATAAACGAATAAGAAGTGTTGTAAATCTGTTTCTAAAGTTGTTTTTTAAATAAAGATTTCCGAGTGATATCAGATTCTGTACGTGTTTTTATTGTACTTACCCTGTAACTACATGAAACAAGAGGGGAACAAACACCACTTTAAATTACAGCCCGTAGATTCGTACTTACCACTTACTACACAGATAATTACCCCATAATTAAAAAATACTTACAGTATAAACTATTTGTTAATTTTCCTGATAGTCACCCCTTTATTCCCCAAATATTACATATTGCACGTACGTACTTTATAGTTACACTATAATTACCGAAAGTTATACTGTAAATTTGCTTCACTTACGCAGTACTTTCTGGGCTGTAATCTAAAACGTTACCGTCTTTTGTTATAATAAACAAATCTCTTATTTACACTGTTATGATGAAAGCATTGGTTAGTGTGCAGAAATCGAGTTGCAATGACGAGATCACTGCATTCATGCGCTCAACGTCTGTAATCGGCTACAGTGATCATCACTGCAACCTTTCATGCCACGATCTGAATATAATGCCATAGATCTGAATATAATGCTATAATCAACACTTTTCACGATTAGTTAACCTTGAGAGCTGTAATAGTACAAACGTGCTAAACGGTTTCGAGAGAGTTCCACATGTAATACTTAACTATTTCATATGCAAAGAAGTCAGCCAATCAAAGCAGTGGGCGTTTACACTGAAGTCTCAGCAGCCAATCACAGCAGTGGGCGTTTACACTGAAGTCTCACAGCAGCCAATCACAGCAGTGGGCGTTTACACTGAAGTCTTACAGCAGCCAATCACAGCAGTGGGCGTTTACACTGAAGTCTCAGCGGCCAATCACAGCAGTGGGCGTTTACACTGAAGTCTCACAGCAGCCAATCACAGCAGTGGGCGTTTACACTGAAGTCTTACAGCAGCCAATCACAGCAGTGGGCGTTTACACTGAAGTCTCACAGCAGCCAATCACAGCAGTGGGCGTTTACACTGAAGTCTCACAGCAGCCAATCACAGCAGTGGGCGTTTACACTGAAGTCTCACAGCAGCCAATCACAGCAGTGGGCGTTTACACTGAAGTCTCACAGCAGCCAATCACAGCAGACACGCCCCTTCAAACAGAGCGTTCAAATCAGAGGGCTGATTTTTATTTATATATCTGTATATGACAATGTAAAAATCATACTAACATTATAAGTGCACCACAGGAAACATTATAAAACAATAAAACAATGCAGTTTATGACCTTTATCTCTAACAAATACTGCAGTATTCCATAAAAACATCATAATTGTCAACTTTGATTTTATGGTGACTTTAAGAGATCCTTGTCATTGATGTGGCTTCAGATGATGTAAAGGTGGACTGATAAAACTATTGCTCAACATACAGCAGCAATAATGACTTTGGATAAGCAGAACTGGCCGTAAACTGCCAAGTTAGTGTGTGTCTTTTCTATGCAATAACCATTTAAAATGGTTGCTCCACACATCATACAGAACATACAAAATAAACATTATATGTTGTTACTCTGGCCAGGGAAACAGGCCTCCTCCTCCAGAGAGTGTTTATTATATCTGTGTAAATATAAGACTCCTTGGAAAGTACTGGACAGGAGCCCTAAAAATACAGAAATATTTTTATGTACAAATAGGAATCACACCAGACCAGAATACATGTGAAACCTCTCGACCAGCTCCTGTTCATACCTTGGCAAGTTTCTTCAGTCCGCAAAAGCTTCCAGAGGACAGTGTGGTTTTCATTTGCTCTGATGTCGGCCTTCCTCATGTCTTTCTGCTTGTTCATTTAAACCGTGGAAGACAATCAGCGCTGGTGGATGAAAAAATGTGATAAACAGTGGAACGAGGCTGGTTGGGGTCATGATGCTCTCTGGCTGGGAAGATGAAGAGAGGCTTAAGTCTCGCCAATAAATGTGATGGTCTCTCCTTGAAGGGTTCAGTGCATAAAGCAAAAATAATAAAAGACTGTCACCTTCTTCTGTCTTCACATTAAACCAGCTTTTAGCATCTCTAGGAGATCAAATTAAACCCCTCCAGTCTCACCTCAAACCATCTTTAATGTTTTTATCCAACACAAAATAACCTATATTTGAAAAGTACACTACTACCATTCAAAGGTTTGAAAGAAATTATACTTTTATTCGTCAAGGGTGCATTAAATGGACATTTTTAATGTTACAAATGTTCTTTCAGCTTTCTATTAATCAAATAATCCTACAAAAAACTATCACTGTTTCCACAAAATAATTTCCAACACTGATAATAATCATAAATGTTTCTCGAGCATCAAATCATCATATTAGAATGATTTGTGAAGGATCATGTGACACTGAAGACTGGAGTAATGATGATAAATTCAGCTTTGATCACAGGAATTAATTACACTTTACTATATATTCACATAGAGAACAGCTGATTTACACTGGAATAATATTTCACAATTTGACTGTTTTTACTGTGTTTTTAATTGAATAAATGCAGCCTTGGTTGACAAAAAACTTAAAAAACTTAAAATAATCTTACTGACCCCAGCATTTGAGCAGTTTAAATACAGCAATAAGTAATACAACAGTAATTTTCCAAATGCAAAACATTTGAACAATCTGATGCATTGATATTCAGTGTAGTAAAGCATTTTCACAATTGGCTTAATCGATTAACAAAATTGCGAACCTCAAATTATCAATATTAAACGCCTCCTTTCAGGTTTTTCAGGCTTGATTTTGCATCCTATCTATGGAAAGTGCCCCACACATATAATGTGTTTTGCTGGTGCCAGTGTCATCCTTCACATCCTATTTCTGTTGGTTACAGGTCAGAATGCAAAGTAAGCAGGGGAATTTGGAGGTATAAAAGAATATTGGTATTCCCACGTGGATGAGATAAATTGCTGTTTATGTTTCAGCGTAGGCTGACAGACATAATGTTCCTTTGTTTATGTTTTGGATGAGGACCTGCCTGGCAGCCGCCACTAGATGCGTGTTGAGACAGCCAAAGCTGCAGGAGAGCTGTGCTATACAACTATACTGGCGTTTCCCAGAAAACTGCCAAAAACTGCCTTTGTCATGAGCTAAAGCTGTGCCTTTACTGTAGGATTATGTGATCTGAGCACGAAAAGTCGGATTTGAATATATTTATTTGAACTGAATGAATTGGTATTCCTCCTCCGTGTGCAGAAACGCAATTATTATATATTCTTGGCGGCCAGGCTTTGCTAATGAATATTGAGGTGGGCCCAAATGGAGTATAGAGTGATAACTAAATGAGAATTCAGCTCCTCTGCCTGCTGTTTCTCCCTGATGGCCTGCCGCTCGGAGCCGTCATCAATAGCTGGAAAGGAAATAATCCACAGTGGGACAGGAGCCCCGAATCAACCCACTTCCCACGGAAAGAGCCCATCGTGGCGGACACCACCGCACAGGAACCGCAGCAGACCAAAATAAATGCGAATCCTCTCCGCCAACTCCTGTTCATCCCTTGGCAACGGAGAAGTTTCCTCAACCCGCAAAATGTTAAATCCAGCTTCCCAGCGAGCAGCATTTGAGGACAGCGTGGTTTTCATTTGCTTTGATGTCGGGCTTCCTCTTGTCTTTCTGCTTGTTCATTTAAACCGTGGAAGACAATCAGCGCTGGTGGATGAAAAATGTGATAAACATTGGAATAAGGCTGCATGATGTTGAAAAAAACTGACATTGCTGTATTTACTTTTTTCTGTGATATATATTGCAGTTATGAATAAATACATGCTCGCTAGATGCATATTTGGAGAGAATGAATCATTCTAGAATTTGTGGGGTAATTTTGTTGGGAAGTGCAGAATATAAATAATTTAAAAAGAGATTTTTTGTTTTGTTTTTGTGACCCTTCCTGAAAAATTTGGGATTTATTTTAATTTTATTTATTTTTTTATTTTTTTTAAAGCCTATTTTTTTATTTGACTTTATTATTTATTGTATTAGTTCGCATAGGGCACATACCCAATTCATTATAAAATAATATTATTAATAATTGTGATTTTTTTTATTGGGATTATTATTATTAACTAATATATTTAACAAAATATACACTCACCTAAAGGATTATTAGGAACACCATACTAATACTGTGTTTGACCCCCTTTCGCCTTCAGAACTGCCTTAATTCTACGTGGCATTGATTCAACAAGGTGCTGAAAGCATTCTTTAGAAATGTTGGCCCATATTGATAGGATAGCATCTTGCAGTTGATGGAGATTTGTGGGATGCACATCCAGGGCACGAAGCTCCCGTTCCACCACATCCCAAAGATGCTCTATTGGGTTGAGATCTGGTGACTGTGGGGGGCATTTTAGTACAGTGAACTCATTGTCATGTTCAAGAAACCAATTTGAAATGATTCGAGCTTTGTGACATGGTGCATTATCCTGCTGGAAGTAGCCATCAGAGGATGGGTACATGGTGGTCATAAAGGGATGGACATGGTCAGAAACAATGCTCAGGTAGGCCGTGGCATTTAAACGATGCCCAATTGGCACTAAGGGGCCTAAAGTGTGCCAAGAAAACATCCCCCACACCATTACACCACCACCACCAGCCTGCACAGTGGTAACAAGGCATGATGGATCCATGTTCTCATTCTGTTTACGCCAAATTCTGACTCTACCATCTGAATGTCTCAACAGAAATCGAGACTCATCAGACCAGGCAACATTTTTCCAGTCTTCAACTGTCCAGTTTTGGTGAGCTCGTGCAAACTGTAGCCTCTTTTTCCTATTTGTAGTGGAGATGAGGGGTACCCGGTGGGGTCTTCTGCTGTTGTAGCCCATCCGCCTCAAGGTTGTGCGTGTTGTGGCTTCACAAATGCTTTGCTGCATACCTCGGTTGTAACGAGTGGTTATTTCAGTCAAAGTTGCTCTTCTATCAGCTTGAATCAGTTGGCCCATTCTCCTCTGACCTCTAGCATCAACAAGGCATTTTCGCCCACAGGACTGCCGCATACTGGATGTTTTTCCCTTTTCACACCATTCTTTGTAAACTCTAGAAATGGTTGTGCGTGAAAATCCCAGTAACTGAGCAGATTGTGAAATACTCAGACCGGCCCGTCTGGCACCAACAACCATGCCACGCTCAAAATTGCTTAAATCACCTTTCTTTCCCATTCTGACATTCAGTTTGGAGTTCAGGAGATTGTCTTGACCAGGACCACACCCCTAAATGCATTGAAGCAACTGCCATGTGATTGGTTGATTAGATAATTGCATTAATGAGAAATTGAACAGGTGTTCCTAATAATCCTTTAGGTGAGTGTATATTAGTATTGTAACTGTTGTACTGTAAAATAAGAAATCAAGTATTTAATAAAAAAAATTATAGTACAAATGTATCAATATCAATAGTTTCAAACGTTAAACCATCAAGCTTTTATTTTGACATGTTGCTGGTAAATGGTATGCGCTGCCAGTTTCTGAGTTAAAACCGGCACTTTGTGTGTTCACGCCATGTCGTAATTACAAGATTTCAACATTTAAAAAGCGTTCACGTCCTCAGATTCAGCTGGAAATTGAGAGCTCCTACTCGTACTACCTGACTGCTGAAGATTAATTTATGCGTTGATAACTTGCCATTTGAATGCATAATTTCCAGTCCAAGTATGTGAACAGCTCTGAGTAGAAATTACGGTAATTAAGATATGGCATGAACGCAGATTTTGCATGGGTGAGCAGTGCTTTTGGAGCAGATAGCGGATATAATTAAATCATAGTACGCCATATTGTGGTATTAATTGTAATTAGATATATCATGCAGCCCTACATTGGAAGAAATCTGGGTTGGGGTCATGATGCTGAAATTTTGCCAATGTTTCCTAGGAGCCACACACCACTGGTTTGGCATTGCCTTCTGTGCAAATCTATGGGAGAAGCCAGAGAAGATTATGCAACATGTTACTCAACAGTTCCTTCACAATGCAGATGAAATGGCAAATGTATGTAAGCTTTAGCTGATTCATTCCAGGTTTCTTCCATGCAGAGTGACTTTGAGGATGGATCCGAGAGGGAGGTGACGAGGGGAGCGGACGTGCTTCCAGAGCTCAAAAATGTCGTCCTTAGAAAAACCGGCGACCTGAAAGAGAGCCATGTTTGCTTTGGATGCAATGAAAAGAGTTACTGAGCGATAACGGATCTTTCTCTATTCCTGTAAATGACCCGTTGACAGACGGAAAGGAGACCGTCCTTTGTCCTTGTGCCATCGCAGAACCAAAAAAGAAACAACGGCAAAAAAAGAGAGCGCTTCCTCTTGTATTCTTTCTATTTCAGTCTTTCTGTGGGATTAGAAGTCATGTAGGAGAAACCCAGTACATCCTGCGTTGTTTATTATTGTTATTCTTAGTATTAAGTATTAATAGTAATTGTATATTACATTGTATATAAATGAGTATTTTGTAATGAATATATATTTTTTGTCCCTCTTTACACTGCAGTGGTAAAATTGTCTTAATATCTTCATTTAACCCTCAAACTTTTATTTTGGTGAAAAATGCCTAGGAAGCCTTTTAAGTTTCTGTGACCACAGCTTTAGAAACTCTTCTCGCTACAAATCCACCGTTACAAGTCCATAAAAAATCATGTGAACATGTGAAAAAGGGCATGTTGCTTTCCCAAATGTACGTTAAACTCACAGCACATGAAATGGAGTTTGCTGCGATTACTGTGAACCGAGGCGCTGAAAACACTGGATCATGAGCTGCACGCGTGTAAATGAACATAGGGATGTGCTTTGTTCTGAAACACATAGAGAGAAGTAAAGTGCAGCTGTTATCTGTGTAGAAATACTGCGGAAAATGAGACGTACACTATTGCCAAAAGTTTTGAGACGCCTGCCTTTACTTGCACATGAACTTTAATTACATCCCATTCTTTATCCGTAGGGTTTAATATGGAGTTGGCCCACCCTTTGCAGCTATAACAGCTTCAACTCCTCTGGGAAGGCTTTCCACAAGGTTTAGGAGTGTGTTTATGGGAATTTTTGACCATTCTTCTAGAAGCACATTTGTGAGGTCAGGCACTGATGTTGGACGAGAAGGCCTGGCTCGCAGTCTCCGCTCTAATTCATCCCAAAGGTGTTCTATCGGGATGAGGTCAGGACTCTGTGCAGGCCAGTCAAGTTCCTCCACACCAAATTCGCTCATCCATGTCTTTATGGACCGACGTTTTGTGCACTGGTGCGCAGTCATGTTGGAACAAGAAGGGGCCATCCCCAAACTGTTCCCACAAAGTTGGGAGCATGAAATTGTCCAAATTGTCTTGGTATGCTGAAGCATTAAGAGTTCCTTTCACTGGAACTAACGGGCCAAGCCCAAACCCTGAAAAACAACCCCACACAATAATCCCCCCTCCACCAAACTTTACACTTGGCACAATGCAGTCAGGCAAGTCCCGTTCTCCTGGCAGCCGCCAAACCCAGACTCATCCATCGGATTGCCAGACAGAGAAGCGTGATTGGTCACTCCAGAGAACACGTCTCACTGCTCTAGAGTCCAGTGGTGGCATGCTTTACCCCACTGCATCCCACGCTTTGCATTGCACTTGGAACCCATTCCATGAAGCTCTCTACACACTGTTCTTGAGCTAATCTGAAGGCCACACGAAGTTTGGAGGTCTGTAGCTGTTGACTCTGCAGAAAGTTGGCGACTTCTGTGCACTGTGACCCTCAGCATGCGCTGACCCCGCTCTGTGATTTTACGTGGTCTATCACTTCGTGGCTGAGTTGCTGTTGTTCCCAATTGCTTCCACTTTGTTATAATCCCACTAACAGTTGAGCGTGGAATATTTAGTAGTGAGGAAATTTCAGGAATGGATTTATTGCACAGGTGGCAACCTATCACGGTACCACGCTTGAGTTCACTGAGCTCCTGAGAGTGACCCATTCTTTCACAAATGTTTGTAGAAGCGTCTGCATGCCTAGTGCTTGATTTATACACCTGTGGCCATGGAAGTGATTGGAACACCTGAATTCAATGATTTGGAGGGGTGTCCCAATACTTTTGGCAATATAGTGTGTTTGAGTAGAGAACAATCTATATATTTGACAACATTAGTGCAGCATCAGCATCTAGTCCTGAAGCAGCATGTAATCATATTTATTGCTAATTTTAGATGGTAATCCGTCGAAATGAAAAATGTTAATCACGCAGAGTGACGGTTCTCTTTTGTAACTGACCTTTGAGTCATAAACAGACAGAAAATATCCGCTTGAGTTACACAACCCGAGATTAGAGGATTTTGGCGTTACAGCAGCGTGAATGTGTGTCAGAGAGAAAGCATTTCACAATGGCATGGTGACCGATGGCTGTGTGAGTGTGAAGCGCATTCATATTACAGCTGTTAAACTACCTTTTTGTGGGATATTCCTACTCACTATCAGTGACTGCCAGACATAGTGATGTTCATAGTTGTTTAAGCCTGGATCATTCCAGTCTTGGCTTTGGATTGGTCGAGCCACGCTAACACAGTTGCAAGAAAAAGTATTAAGCAAGGGATTCTGCGAGGGGTTCACATACTTTTTTTTGCAACTGTATAACAACTTTTTTTTTTTTTGTAATCCATGCGCCGTGACTATAATCACAATACAGTGAACCATATTGTGTTCCTTCTTCCTTAGTCACATTATATCAAAATGGACAATTCTTTTTTTTTTTTTTTTTGTAATGGAATATTGTATTTATATTTATATCATTTATCTGTGCACATAATTTTTTAACATTCATGTGCCTCATAAATCAAAATAACATTAACATCTCTTCTCTGATGGTGTGTTTACTGGTGCGAGGGCGGGGCAACCTGTCACTCACATGAGATCCACCAATAGCAGACCACGACCATCCAATCAATTCCCCATGGACAAAATCAAGCTCCGCCATACATTTGTTCTTGTTCCAGAAGCATTTCACTCGGATATACAGCACAATAGAGAAGAAAAGACAAGCACAACTTCAAACACAACACAATTTTTATGAATTTTGAAGCCTAAATACAATGAAAACCTAAACGTTGGCTTTAAATGAACTACACATGGTTGCAAAAAATAAAACAAAAACAATTGAATTCAGGACAAAGCTGGAAGTTAATCTAATTCTTGGGTTTTAGTACTCTATAAAATCAAAAAGATGAAAGAATGGATGGATGGATGGCAGAAGTACCTGTTTTTCTGACCAATGGCAGATTGCAAGAATTTTTTTAACTTTTATATTCTATGAAATTATATTTTTACTTTTCTTTTTGCTGATGCTTGTGTTGCTGATATTGCACATTTCACCATTAACTTCACACCCTGCAAATATTTCCAAAACCGGTTTTGTTGTATAATGCAGGAATTTTGACTCTAATTTGCTTAAAATTGTATATTTATCGTTAAGTTTGCACATCTTCCTGGGTGCCACCATGTCTGTGTAACATCATCTAGACAAAATCAGATGGGGGATTTCCGTACAAGTTTCCAAGTTGATTGTTTGTGTGTTCTACAGCACTTTTCCAAGTAGGAGTTTGGAAATTCAGTGTGGAAAGTGGAATACAGTGTAGAGTTATATATTGACTACAATTCCAAAAGAACACATGAGTCGGGTTAAACTGACCATGAGCATCATGTTTTATTATCAGGGAACCACAGAAGGTTAATGCACAACAGTATCAACATACAGGTCTTAAAGAAAGAGCCACAGAGAGACTCATGCATGCATTTACACAGAAATAACCACTGCTGTATCACTAAGATGTTTTGCCTGTATCAGGGGAGCAGACAGAAATGTGCTCTTAACTGATATGATGAATTGCTCGGTTTGGCTGAAATACGACCGGCTCCTACTTTATTTGATCAGTTTAAGGGATTGTGGTGGAAATGTAATGCAGTAAATAATGTCTCACTCCCTCACAGTCTTTGGGGATAAGCAGGAAAAAGCTTGGAAGGATCTCAGGTCAACAATGGTTTACAGTCGGGAAGCATTTTGCTTTATTATGCTTTATCATGGAAGAAATGGATAGGGATAGGGACTGAGGGTGTGTGTGTGTGTGTGTGTGTGTGTGTGAGAGAGAGAGAGTTAGTGACATTTCAGAAGGTATAATGGACCACATACCTTGAAGCTCAGGTGTGTGAAATAATTTCTCCTTTGGTGGCCAAACATATTTGTAACCTTTCATTATGAATGAAACCTTGTTACTACTACTCTCTCTTTCTCCCGCCATTTGCGGGTGGATTTCAGCTGTGACGCCACGCAGTCACTTCCACTAGCCACTTTGGCAGCTTGAATTTTATTGTAGTCTTCTCAAAAGGCATCTGTTATAGTCGCTTTGCACATTATAACCAATCACACGCGATTCTGTTGAGTTTATGAATGCAATGTCTAATAAGCAGAGGCGTTCAGTTTAGTCATCGCTGAAATGCCAGAGTTTTGTTCAGAGCTCACTCTCACTCACTGAAATCTGCACTCTCATCAAAAACAACAAAGCAGAGATGTTACGTGTGATGGAGATTCATTCATCATACAGCGATTGACTGTTTTTGTTCCTTTTCAGCAGCGAAAACTGTTAGTGTTTCTCTGTCTAGATTAAGGAGCTTTACACACAACCAGAGCTAATTAGGCCTGTTTTATGACCTGTCATGTTATACATTTCATTACATATAGCCAACAATACATTTCCCAATAACAGCATTTTGGCCAGTGAAAATGCTGAGTGGCTAGTAACTTTGGAAAACCACTAACCACAGTGGCTGGTGAGCAAAAAAGTTAATGCCAAGCCCTTAATGGCAATGTTCGCCGTTTCGGCATACTATCTTATATAGGGAATAGGGAACGATTCAGACAGTGCTATATATAGGATATAGGGAACGATTCAGACAGTGCACTATATAGGGGATAGGGAATGATCAGACAGTGCACTACATAGGGGATAGGGATCGATCAGACAGTGCACTATATAGGGGATAGGTCCAGCTCCGGTCCAGAGACGATTCAGACAGTGCACTATATAGGGAATAGGGAACGATTCAGACAGTGCACACTATATAGGGAATAGGGAACGATCAGAATGTGCACTATATAGGGGATAGGGATCGATCAGACAGTGCACTATATAGGGGATGGGTCCAGCTCCGGTCCAGAGACGATTCAGACAGTGCACTATATAGGGGATAGGTCCAGCTCCGGTCCAGAGACGATTCAGACAGTGCACTATATAGGGGATAGGGATCGATCAGACAGTGCACTATATAGGGGATAGGTCCAGCTCCGGTCCAGAGACGATTCAGACAGTGCACTATATAGGGGATAGGTCCAGCTCCGGTCCAGAGACGATTCAGACAGTGCACTATATAGGGAATAGGGAACGTTTCAGACAGTGCTCTATATAGGGGATAGGGAATGATCAGACAGTGCACTATATAGGGGATGGGAATGATCAGACAGTGCACTATATAGGGAATAGGGATCGATCAGACAGTGCACTATATAGGGGATAGGTCCAGCTCCGGTCCAGAGACGATTCAGACAGTGCACTATATAGGGGATAGGGATCGATCAGACAGTGCACTATATAGGGGATAGGTCCAGCTCCGGTCCAGAGACGATTCAGACAGTGCACTATATAGGGGATAGGTCCAGCTCCGGTCCAGAGACGATTCAGACAATGCACTATATAGGGGATAGGGAACGATTCAGACAGTGCTCTATATAGGAGATAGGGAACGATCAGACAGTGCACTATATAGGGGATAGGGAACGTTTCAGACAGTGCTCTATATAGGGGATAGGGAATGATCAGACAGTGCACTATATAGGGGATAGGAATTATCAGACAGTGCACTATATAGGGAATAGGGATCGATCAGACAGTGCACTATATAGGGGATAGGTCCAGCTCCGGTCCAGAGACGATTCAAACAATGCAGTATATAGGGGATAGGGAACGATTCAGACAGTGCTCTATATAGGAGATAGGGAACGATCAGACAGTGCACTATATAGGGGATAGGTCCAGCTCCGGTCCAGAGACACGGTAGCACAGAGCGGACCATGTGATCGAGTCGGCGCAGATGAAAGCTTACGTGCAGAACTATTAAAATAAAAGTCCCACTTGAGAATCTTATACACCAAACATTAAAAATCTGTCAATAATAAAAAAAGAGCCAAATATCTACTTACATCAAAGCCTCTTTAAGACAAGACTATGCAGGGAAGGAGACAAGAGGCCATTTTTTAATGGATGTCAGTGGAGGCTTTACTACACTTTTCACAGCTTATCATTTAATGAATTGACATCCTATTGGCTAATCTTCAACATGTTTGCTCTTAAAGATTCTATTTTTATGGCTTAAACAAAAAAAATGCTTTTATAAGAGAAGTCCCTGACAATTTTGCAACAGGAAGAATTCAGTTTATGGCACTTCTTATTCATTTCTATGGTATCCGCAAACAGTGATTGACTGTCACACAACTCTGAAAGTAATTCAATGATATCAAGGCTGTAATGTGATTGGTTAACAATGCACATGCGATCCAAGTGGCCGTTACACTTGTTCCAATGGCAGAACCACAGACCCTGATATCTCCCAATAATAAGACCATCTCAGCCAATATATTGTCCTTGGCAATCTATCGGTTGACTACTAAAATTGAGTGCATTGCCTAGTGGTATATGGATTACATTACGACTTTGATAGGATAAACGTTTTTTTTTGTTTTTTTTTCAGAATTTAGTTCTATATAATACATTAATGCATTACTTTTGTGCAATAAACAATCTTTGTATTATGTCGCCACTTAAAACCCTGGGTCTTGAAGCTAAGCAGGTTGAGAACCACTGGGATAGATGTCAAGGATGTTAAACAGGGAAAGTGCCTTTTTTCTCTAGTTTCTCTTCTAAAAGACGGAGGGAGCACACAAAAGGAGGTGAAACCATAGAGCCGGGCCAAAAGAGCTAATGGACAAGTGATGAAACGGTGTTTCCTGAGCTCTGAAAGGAGTGCTGAGCAGTCGTTCGGGCTTGATAAGTTTGATGGCTGGACATTAAAATAGTTTGTACATTAAAATAGTTTGAAGGATCAAGTTGGAAAACACGATGAAGCTGTCAGCCAAACTTGAGTTGCCTCTCCTTTGACAGTCACTGCTCTTTTCCAAAAAGTTCAGATTTCAGAGGTCCAGGATTAAAAAAAAAAAAAAAAAAAAAAAAAAAGAAGCTTGGTAGCAACCAAGAATATTGTTTTACTGGCAAGGCTCAGTAATTTACTGGAAAAATGCGTCAGGGAAAAGTATATATTTCTCTGTTTGTCCATGTGTGTGTGTCTGTAGTGATGAAGTGTGTCGTCAAAAGACATGGTGCCTACGTGACTTGGATTGATTGTTTCAGGTGAGAGAAGAGGCCAGAGGATTTGGCTCAGGACCGCTTTACACAGATATAGTAGTGACACTTATATTTATGATACTTTCTCCATGACTACCAGGCAGTGTTTAGCAGTATGATCTTTCAGTAAATCCTATTATATTCTCTTTAATCTCAAATATAAACCAGGGCAGCGCTTGTTCCTACAGTGCGGTTTTTAGCATATTACTGTATTATCCCAGTATCACTCTATACATCCATGATGGCTGACAAAACCATTAAAGGTAGAGCTCACCCTAAGATTCATTTTCTGCCATTATTTTCATAACCTTTATGTCATTCCAAACTTGTATGTACCTTTCTTCTGTGGAACACAAAGGAAAATGTTTAAGAATTATGCTGTTGCTCGGCTGAACCCGGTATCATTAAAATCCTTTACACGATTTGCGCACTATTGTCGAAGACCCCTTTTACACGTGGCATCAGGATAGTATCTGGATATTTTGCATTTAAACTTTTTTTCCACCAGTGCAAAATGCAATTTGCATGCTGGATGCGGCAGTTCATCTGGCACAGTGGAATCAAGGGCTGGAAATTGAAATCCATGGCTTAGTGTGAATGTCAAAACCAAAATGACATATTAATACTTAACAATTAGTTAATAGTCATGTGCCTCAACAAGTAAAGTCATAACATAATGATACCTTTGCAAATCATAAGCTTAAACTTGGTTAAACTTACTTAAAGGGGTAATGAACTGCATTGTTTTATAATGTTTCCTGTGGTGCACTTAGTATGATTTTTACATTAAAAATGTTCATTTTTTTTCTACCCTGATTTTAGCCTCTGATTTGAACGCTCTGTTTGAAGGGGCGTGTCTGCAGTGAGACTTCAGTGTAAACGCCCACTGCTGTGATTGGCTGCTGTGAGACGTCAGTGTAAACGCCCACTGCTGTGATTGGCTGCTGTGAGACTTCAGTGTAAACCCCCACTGCTGTGATTGGCTGCTGTGAGACGTCAGTGTAAACGTCCACTGCTGTGATTGGCTGCTGTGAGACGTCAGTGTAAACGCCCACTGCTGTGATTGGCTGCTGTGAGACTTCAGTGTAAACGCCCACTGCTGTGATTGGCTGCTGTGAGACTTCAGTGTAAAGGCCCACTGCTGTGATTGGCTGCTGTGAGACGTCAGTGTAAATGCCCACTGCTGTGATTGGCTACTGTGAGACTTCAGTGTAAACGCCTACTGCTGTGATTGGTTGCTGTGAGACTTCAGTGTAAACGCCCACTGCTGTGATTGGTTGCTGTGAGACTTCAGTGTAAACGCCCACTGCTGTGATTGGCTGCTGTGAGACTTCAGTGTAAACGCCTACTGCTGTGATTGGTTGCTGTGAGACTTCAGTGTAAACGCCCACTGCTGTGATTGGCTGCTGTGAGACTTTTAGCACTTTTAGCACAGCTCTCAAGGTCAACTAATCGTGAAAAGTGTTGATTATGGCATTATATTGAGATCTATGGCATTATATTCAGATTGTGGCATGAAAGGTTGCAGTGATGAGCACTGTGGCCAATCACAGACATTTTAAGCTCATGAATGCAGTGATCTCGTCATTGTAACTCGATTTCTGCACACTAACGAATGCTTTCATCATAACTAACAGTGCAAACACAATGTAAATAAGAGATTTGTTGATTATTACAGGAGTTTTGGCCCATATCGTCTGTTTGCAAAGCCTGTGGCGAAATTGCGCCTGATTTACCAAAGAATCCACAGTGAAATGTAGCGAATACAAATACATAATGCTCAACTGAGACATTCACATTGTTGAAAATAAATAAGCACATTCCTAGCATTAGGATCCTTTGGAAGGTAATGTTATTTGTAGTCCATCCTGTATCGCTCTTCTCTCCTCGTCATCTCACTAACACGCCAGTGGGCGGGGCCAAAGTTGCGATGATGAAGTAGGCGTTGATCTTCTTCTGCAGAGGCGGTCTTTCACCATCTATTATAGGCTCATCTCTGGGCTTGGTTACAATAAAAGCTGTTTTTGGACTAACAAGGACGTTTTCAGTTCTAAAACTTACAGGATATTCTTATAGTTTGATGACCTCTTATGTCAAAAGCTCAAGGAAAATTGTATTTCTCAGTTCATGACCCCTTTCAATTTAAACTTAGTAAAACTTAACTATTAAACTTTGTTCCAAAATTTGGTGTACTTTCTATTGTTTTCCTGCCAAAACACACAGCTAACCACCATCACAACCAAGTTCAATTTCCTCTTTACCCAAATGTATTTACCAAAGTTTTTTTTTTTGGCCAAATAAAAACTTAAGTTTGTACTTGTAAAAGAATCACTGAAACTGAAATTTAAGACATTATTAATTGAAAATCGTCTCTATGTGTCCCTGGCGCATTCTTGAGTCTGTAGCCATGAGTTATGAATGAATCATTCTTTTGAGTTGGATCTTTTGAATGAATCAGTTGATCTAGTTCCCAAAACCAGTCTGAATGATTTGTTTATGAATCAACTGATCCAGTTTTCCAGTTTAACTCACACAAAGCTGTCATATGACTTCAGAAGGCTTGTGTTGTACCAGTTGTGTGAATCATTTTATGATGCTTCTGTGTCCTTTTTTTATGCATAAAACCTTCAATCCCCATGCATTGAAATTCCATGGAAAACTGTGACCATCAACAGAATTTCTCTTTTTGTGTTCAACTTAAAGAGGGTAAGTAAATAATAATCAATTTTGCATAAATTATTCCTTTAAATCTTGCCATATGAGCCGAGTTAACTTGAGCTGGTGTGTTTTCTCTGATTGCGTTTCTGCTTTTTCCTAAAGCCGGACAGTAGGGTGCTCCTCACCTCCATAGGATTTAATCTGGAGAGATATCTGAAAGACTTTCCACTTTCCCCCCTCAGACTCTCCTTACACAACTGTTTGTTGATCCTTCTTTGATCTCGGTGAGAGTCCACAAAGCCTATGCTTTCAGTCGGACAAGCTTTTGGAACTTCCTGTAAATACAATATGTAGTGAGACCCCATATCGGATATTTTGTTTTCATTTATCCCAATGCAAACAAGTTCAAGTCAGTGTAATTAATTATTTGGTAACACTTCACAATAAGGTTTCTTCTTCTTTTTTCTTTTTTTCATCAGTTAACATGAACTAACAAACAATATTAATGTTAATTTCTACATTTACTAATGCTTTTTTTTTTTTATTAAGTTGTTAACATTAGTTACTGCACTGTATTATATTTAACTAAATATATTAAAAACATTTCTGCTAATTGAAATAAAGCTAAAATAAAATATAAACATTACTTGAAAAACATAATCTAAACGATTAACTGGTAATCTTTAAAAAATAAAAATAAATTCAAACTCTAATAGAACTAAAATAAAAACTAAAATAACACTGCTCTGAACTATAACATGACCAAACAATAAACGGTTGTATTTTTATTAACTAACATTAACAAAGGTTAATAAATGCTTTAAAAATATACATTGCTCATAGTTAACTAGTGCATAATGTTAACAAATGAGACCTCATTGTAAAGTATTACCAATTATTCTGATCGATGTCTTTTATTATTACCCAAAATGTCTCTTTCCCATCCTTGGCACACCATGTTCTGGTTTCCATGGTGCCGTCTCAGTCAACTGTCGAGGCGTGACTGGCCAAAACTGGTTTGACAGCATGTGCACCACTGCTCGATCGAGAGGGAATGAGTAGCAACAAACGCATGAGCTGGAAAAACAGAGGAAGGAGAGGTATTCCCACTGGGCTGTTTATCCAGGCTTAAAGCTCTGCTAGACCCCACTGCCCAAGGGCCACGGCTATGAAGTCATGCTTTCTGACAAAACCGGCCCCAAAGTCCAGTGTGTGAGTGTGTGTGAATTAACAGCCAGCGGGAGCACAGGTTGATTCTTTGACATCATGGGAAAAGTTCTCTCAAATGCGCTCTATAAATGTACAAACAAGCAAACAGACCCTATTATCGCCAAGCTAAACCGCTCTATCCTGGCCTGGACATTCTCAAAGATATGCTCTTCACTGGTCTTATTTTGAGTCAGTTGTCTGGTTTGATTGAAATCATGATGTCTGTTAAAATGCTTTAGCTTTAAATAGAAAACTGATAAATGGTGTGTAAGGAGAGAAAGTGTGGACAGTAGGTTATGGCAGTTATTTACTCTTAAGTGTAAAATAAGTACAACGTATAGCACCATCAAATATGACTATCTATAAAAGTAGATAAATATTTTCATGTACTTTTATACTGTGTAGAATAAAAATATGAATTGTGACATTATAAGGATGTTTCTAAAACTAAATGATTTATTATAATATATCATTAAACTATAAGTTTAATTGCAATTTTAAGATTTATATTATTATATTATATTATTATATTATATTCATTATATTTAGTGCTGTCAAAATTAGCACAGTAACACATTTTATGCATTCTTACGGTTTAACTCGTTAAAATATTTAATGCAATTAAAGCAGCATCCGTTTTTCAGTCATCCTTTGGCTAGCGTTACTATATATGTTCACACTCCTATACATGCAAATTCTTTTAAACCATTTAAAGGTGCACTATGTAAGTTTTCCGTCCGCTAGAGGTCACCTATTCAAAACAAAGGCGTAGTTTGATGACGCCAAGTTTGAGCGCAGAATCTTGGGACATGTGGTCTTTACCTCACAGCCGGTGGAAAAGAATCAGGATAGGACTCGGGCAGAAATCATGTTCATGGATGTGATTATTAACGTTACTGTAGTATGAAGCAGAGCAGACCCGAGTGTTGTGGGAGCTGAGCAAGGCCGCTGGAGTGATTGTTAATAAGATGAACGCAACACACGCCTCGCGAGCAGCGGGACTTTTATTATGCCACAGTCGCCGGCGCCATTTCCGCTTTTCCAGTCATGAGTATGAGGTAACGCAGCTCTGTTTATCATATTAGATACATTTGAGTGTGTTAAATGATGTTATGACGTTACTCTGTGCGCTCGCTCGGCGGCTGCTATGACACTTGTTGCACACTGCAGTGAGAGTAAAGCGTTTCTGCTGAATAACACCGGTAACCGAGGGTAACGCAGATATGACGCCATTGACAGGCGACTCCCTCACACGTCCCGGTTCTTTGGTTAAAATAGTAATTTTCTCACGATTTACAAATAGTTGGAAACATTTGGGATATTGTAAGTACTCAGCTGAACAAAATATATAACACTGGCCAAGTGGTTTTTGGATATTTTACTGAAAAAAATTAATTTGCATAGTGCACCTTTAAGCGACAAAAGAGAACGCCTGTCTGTGAATGTCCTGACTATGTGACACACACGACACACAGAAAGATGTGTGCCAGTACCGCACACACAGA
The DNA here is from genome assembly GCA_039654625.1 of Rhinogobio ventralis. Lineage (NCBI taxonomy): Eukaryota > Metazoa > Chordata > Actinopteri > Cypriniformes > Gobionidae > Rhinogobio > Rhinogobio ventralis. Next base: position 2,576,048 of record CM077212.1, read on the forward strand.
CAGCGCGCCAGAATCGAATTCTTTTTTTACGCTTGAATGAAAAATATCACACAGAATTATTTCCTGTTTTGTCCAGTATTCTCAAAACTTAAATAAAGTCTTAAATGAAGAGTTGTGAGGAAACGATGCGTGTGACAGTGTCAGATCCGCGTCAGATCTTAAAGTGACAGCAGCCACTAATGATGTCTGTCATTAATGTTCATCAAAGAACAAAGGGAACAGAGAAAACTGTAGCTTTAATAAGGATTCATCTATTTTTAATTTATAATTTATGCAGTTAAGACTTTGAAGTGTTTGATAACTTTTTAAAATGTCTGTATATTGATTATATATGAAGGCCATGTGTAAATGTGACATTTATTGTAATGGGTTTATGTGAAGATTGTTTTAAATTCACCTAAATTAAAAGTTGTTAAAGCCTAATAAATGTTGAAATTGGTAGCTTTCAATGATACTGTGATGATGAATGTCTATCATTAATGTTTCATAGAGACATCAGTATCAGTGATACTGGCCTTCATTCATAAAAAGATGCCATTACAACAAATATTTTAAAAATACTGTATGTTGTTTCCGCATTAATTTGGAGAGTAACTGTAAAATTATTACATTATAAAAATATTAAAAGCTGTTTTTAATCACGATTAATTACAGAAAAAAAAAAGTGATTTAGTTAATTTTTTCAATCGATTGACAGCACTAATTATATTATATTATATTATATTAATTAATTATATTATTTAAATTATATTAATTATATTATTTAAATTATATTAATTATATTATATTATATTATATTATATTATATTATATTATATTATATTATATTATATTAAGGACTAAATTATTGGAGAAGTCCTGCATACATCACCAATTAAAGTCTGTCGTTTCACCGGACGATTCAGGTATGACATTTTGAAGTATGACATTCTTAGTGCATTTCCCCATGGGGCGGGGTGGGGGTTTCAGACTGCTGAAATTCTCCAGAAAAGGGACCGGCACTCCGATAGTGCAGAACGGGAGACCTGTCTATGGAGGGCCCTTAGAATCGTCCTAATCTTCCCCCCGTTATAGCTTCCCTGTGCACCACCCCTAGACTAGCACAGTCTGGTTTAGCTAGAATATTTATGTCTGGTTTTGTCAAGGTGCACATGACCTAGTAAGAGAAATGTGTAAAGATGAGACTGAACCTGTGGCAGGCCAGTACCTCCCATGGTCAGTCTTACCTTTTAATAGATACTCAAACCATAGCGATTCTGTGTTTTTTCCTCCCTGTGGGCTCTAATGCAGATGTATGTTTGGAGTAGTCTGGAGTTTATTTCTCCATTCCTAAATCGACCTCACCATTATTATGGCTCTCTTGCCTTTGTGGCACAAAACCACAGTGGTTTCTATAAAAATATTCTCTGTGCACAGAAACAAAGGCCTGACGTGTTTAACTCTGATATTTATATTATATCAAGCTCTTATTATCAAGGAAATTTGTAAGCACTTCTCGTTGAGCTCGCTCATCAAAACACTGGTTAGGGTGTCATGTGGTGCGGTCCAGGCCATCGACCCTGATTTAGTATGAATGATATGCTACGGCGTATTTATTTGAGTTCAGAGTGCATTCCTGGAATGAGGACTTGGCTCATGTGTGGCTCATATTTCTGACCAAAGTGGCCATGCTAATAGCGATAGCACATCGACCCAGCAGAACTCAGCACCTCTGAAGTCTGGAACGGCAACGTGCAATTACGCAGCCATTTACTGTGAACTCGACATGAATCATAGCAGCCTAAGCAAGGACAAGAATTATGAATATTACCATCGCCTAGCAACAGGTAAACTTCAGGGTCTTAGTGTATAATGTGGTTGGAGTGGGAGATAGAATTGCAGAGAATCCCACGACCTTCACATAGCTCCACGCCACACACACACACACACACACTTCTGTACACTCCCGTTCACTCCTGTAGTGCCCAGCCAACATGAAAGATAAAAGTGGATTCCATTAAATCAAATTAGAGTGATTTAATGGGGTCAAATTAGCGACCAAAGGCAGCGTAGGGCTGAGCGATTATTTGAAAAGAAACCAAAATCGTGATATAAATGCTGCAAGCCTGTGGTGTTTTAATTGCATTGAAACATTGAAAAGTGAAGCAATTGATTCAGAGCTTATTGGCTAGCCCATCCTTAAGTCCCGCTTCCACTTCCTTTCACAATAGCGAATATGTCAACACAGGAAAGAAATCCACGCTCGTCAAGACGTTTCATGGGGTCTTTAAGAAAGTGTGTTTTTGTAGCTTTTGGAAGCCCAAATGGGTTGGGAAATGCTTGGAATTTGACTCAACACATAATGAGAGCTCAAACACACACTGACAAATTCATGTTTCCTTTAAAGCAAGACAGACAAAATCATAGTTTTCATGCACTGGTCAATTTTGTGCAGTTTGGCTTTTCATAATGTGTCAGACTAGTGGAAAGAAAACATCCAAAACACACTTTTAAGTGTTTATTTTATTGCACGTTATTTAATTGCATCTGTATATTTCAATTAAAGTGGCCTACATATCTGTCTACTTACACCAGACTTTATAGTTTTATTCCTGTTGACAGTAAAAACATCTAAAATGACAAAAACTCTAAAATGACAAAACTCTAAAATGTCAATAAAATGAAAAGAATTTTGAATCTGGCTTTATCCAATGTTCAGATTTCTGTTCTGCAAATGTATGCAAATTTAATGTATATTTTAATTAAATAATGCCTTATTTGCATTTTGTAAAACTTGTTTGTTTTAATTGTTTTGCCTTGTTCACTTGTGGCCAGTTGCATAAACTTAGCCACTATGTTAAAATCCCCATGAAGTTTTTGGCCTTTTATTATGAATATGTTAGCAGTATCTTACTGTTATCTATAAGCTAGTGTTGCTCTAAAACAATGACAAAATTCACATTTAGAAGATTTAAGCGTTCAAAACGTATAGTCTCTCATGTTCGCCAATAAGGATAAATGATTTTGATGACATCACGCTGCACTTCAGCTTCTCATCAGCTTTTCTGTCCAATCAAATGCTCTCCAGAATCTGAAGCCCCGCCCCCTACATTATAAACTGAAGCTGCAGCTGATATCGCTCTTTTTCACACATTTACTATTTTCTACATGGAGAATGGCACATAGTGCACTATATAGGGGATAGGGAACTATTAGACAGTACACTATATAGGGGATAGGGAACAATCAGACACTGCACTATATAGGGGATAGGGAACGATCAGACAGTGCACTATATAGGGGATAGGGAACGATCAGACAGTGCACTATATAGGGGATAGGGAACGATTCAGAAACTGCACTATATAAAGGGATAGGGAACGATCAGACAGTGCACTATATAGGGGATAGGGAACTATTAGACAGTACACTATATAGGGAATAGGAAACGATCAGACAGTGCACTATATAGGGAATAGGGAACGATTCAGACAGCGCACTATATAGGGTTTAGGGAACGTCAGACAGTGCACTATTTAGGGGATAGGGAACGATTCAGACAGTGCACTATATAAGGGATAGGGAACGATCAGACAGTGCACTATATAGGGTTTAGGGAACGGTCAAACAGTGCACTATATAGGGGATACAGAACGATCAGACAGTGCACTATATAGGGTTTAGGGAACGGTCAAACAGTGCACTATATAGGGGATAGGGAACGATCAGACACTGCACTATATAGGGGATAGGGAACTATCAGACACTGCACTATATAGGGGATAGGGAACGATTCAGACAGTGCACTATATAGGGGATAGGGAACAATCAGACAGTGCTCTATATAGGGGATAGGGAACGATCAGACACTGCACTATATAGGGGATAGGGAACTATCAGAGAGTGCTCTATATAGGGGATAGGGAACGATCAGACACTGCACTATATAGGGGATAGGGAACGATCAGACAGTGCTCTATATAGGGGATAGGGAACGATCAGACACTGCACTATATAGGGGATAGGGAACGATCAGACAGTGCTCTATATAGGGGATAGGGAACGATCAGACACTGCACTATATAGGGGATAGGGAACGATCAGACACTGCACTATATAGGGGATGAGGAACGATTCAGACAGTGCTCTATATAGGGGATAGGGAACTATTAGACAGTACACTATATAGGGAATAGGAAACGATCAGACAGTGCACTATATAGGGGATAGGGAACGATTCAGACAGCGCACTATATAAGGGATAGGGAACAATCAGACAGTGCACTCTACAAAGGATAGGGAACCATCAGATAGTGCACTATATAGGGGATAGGGAACGATTCAGACAGTAAAGCGTAAAGCTTAAGGATCTTGGTTTTGAAGCGATCGATCCGGGTGCAAACGTGCAAACAATAACCATAATCAAAGTACTCAATATTCAAAGTGCAAATAGAGACCAAATTTTTCTTCAAGCATGAGACAGAGCTAAGAGATGGTTAACTACACAGATAGCTTTCATATTGGGAGATATTCGCATGCCTCAGGGAGTCCCATTCAAACAGTGGTAACTTATTGAAATCGCGTTTAAATGAGCGCTCCTGTTTACTTTCACTTACACGATTGTGTGTACTCTGTGAATAGGGAGCAGTGGTGCTGAACGCGCATTTTAAAATATAAGACAATTGTCTGACGCTTCTGTTTCACAACGAACCCTCCGCCACGGTCCAGTCAGTCTTCTCGTCACGTGATCAGTGCTGCGCACTATGGTCGACTCGAACAGCTCGTGTTGGATGAGCTGATGGAATTGAAGCGACTGTTATCCGCCTGAATTAAATTGTTTTTATTTCTATAAAAAGCAAAATTACAGTGGAGGCGTAATGTAAACGTAGCGTTGGCATATTGTATCCTAACGTCACCCTTAAACTCTGTCATGACGGTACAATATGACAGTCTAGACTGATCTACCTTTTTATGTAACTGACTTAAAAAAGTTAGGACCAGTCTTGAAGAGAAACAATTCGATGACTAACTTTTAAGACTAGTCTAAGCAGTTTATGTGTCTCGCCTTAAGACTGAGGTTCTGCAATGTTGGCGGAGTAAACAATTTCTGACTCTGTGTTGTAAAACATGCGTATAAAAACATGTGTGCACATTTTGTGAATGTTTGGCTGTGTTTATGGGCACCGTTCCATATCCACATTGCCGACTCACCGAGCCACACACCAAGATACCGAAATGTGTAGCAAAGGACAGTGGAAAAGCTGAGGAAACGCTATTGCACAATCTTCTTCCGAATGTTCAGCAACCACTAAGTAAAGCTCTTGATTGTTTCAGGTGGAACAGTGACATGAGAGGATCACCAAAAGATAAACAAGCACGAGCAAGAAAGCAGGCTTGATTTTGAGCAGCTCCGGTCATGAGCATCGCTCTGTCAGCACGGGTATAAATTTATCTGGCAAGTGGACTGAGAAAGAAAAAGAGCAGATTTTGGCAGGAAGCTTGTGTCTAAACCACCACAAACAGGCCCGATGTTCACAAAGGTGGTCACGGTGGCCACAAAACAGCCTTCGGCAGCGCACAGAGCCCACACAAACCCTAACGACACACAGAAACATGGTGCCTAGTTATTTCAGACCAGGAGGAAATATACACACGCAGAGTTTGGCTTCCAGTGGCTTTAGCAAAGGAATCTGAACATGTTCTGCACTTTAATGTCAGTAAACTATTACTGTAGGGTGTTTAAGACCGATACTAAAGGCTCAAATGAACTTGACTCTTATATCTGTCAATCTCACGATTTCATATTGGTCAGTGGATGAATGCATGAATCAGTAAGTAGATATCAAAATCATTTATTGGTAATGGTATTGGTTTATCTTATATGTCATTGGATGTGTGTCACAAGGTATTTTGATTCATAATTGTTTTATTAGAACAGATAAAGCGTTGAATCTTTCTGATAATTTGTTGCTATCCTTTTAATTAAAAGTGCAGTGTGTAAATTTTAGCGGCATCTAGTGGTGAGGTTGTGAATTGCAACCGCCCACCGCTCACTGCTCCCTTTCGAAGCACATAGAGAAGCTACGGTGGCTGACACAGGACAAAGATGTGGTCGCCTGAGACAGCAGAGAGTAGCTAGCACTCTGTAGATCAGTTTGTCCCTTTAGGGCTACTGTAGAAACATGGTGGCACAAAATGGCGACTTCACTGTAAGAAATGGCTCATTCTAAGGTAATAAAAACATAACGGTTCATTATGTAAGGTCTTATACACCACTGAAAACATAGTTATGTATATTATATTGCATTTCTGTCAATAGATCCTCATAAATATTACACACTGCACCTTTAACTATTCATTATATTTTCTGTTATAATTAGAGGTGTGACGATACACCATATTGGGTTCACAAAAATGATACAAGACAATATTTTAACACTATTTTTGAGAAATCTTCAATAATGAAATAAATTAAAGAAAAAATTTTCTTTTATTTGATTTGTTTTAACAATCCTGCAATGAATGTCAGTACAGTTTTACTTTGAGTATGAATTATAGCAGTAAAAAAAAAAAAAAAAAAAAAAAATATATATATATATATATATATATATATACACTCACCTAAAGGATTATTAGGAACACCTGTTCAATTTCTCATTAATGCAATTATCTAATCAATCAATCACATGGCAGTTGCTTCAATGCATTTAGGGGTGTGGTCCTGGTCAAGACAATCTCCTGAACTCCAAACTGAATGTCAGAATGGGAAAGAAAGGTGATTTAAGCAATTTTGAGCGTGGCATGGTTGTTGGTGCCAGATGGGCCGGTCTGAGTATTTTTTACAATCTGCTCAGTTACTGGGATTTTCACGCACAACCATTTCTAGAGTTTACAAAGAATGGTGTGAAAAGGGAAAAACATCCAGTATGCGGCAGTCCTGTGGGCGAAAATGCCTTGTTGATGCTAGAGGTCAGAGGAGAATGGGCCGACTGATTCAAGCTGATAGAAGAGCAACTTTGACTGAAATAACCACTCGTTACAACCGAGGTATGCAGCAAAGCATTTGTGAAGCCACAACACGCACAACCTTGAGGCAGATGGGCTACAACAGCAGAAGACCCCACCGGGTACCACTCATCTCCACTACAAATAGGAAAAAGAGGCTACAATTTGCACGAGCTCACCAAAATTGGACAGTTGAAGACTGGAAAAATGTTGCCTGGTCTGATGAGTCTCGATTTCTGTTGAGACATTCAGATGGTAGAGTCAGAATTTGGCGTAAACAGAATGAGAACATGGATCCATCATGCCTTGTTACCACTGTGCAGGCTGGTGGTGGTGGTGTAATGGTGTGGGGGATGTTTTCTTGGCACACTTAAGGCCCCTTAGTGCCAATTGGGCATCGTTTAAATGCCACGGCCTACCTGAGCATTGTTTCTGACCATGTCCATCCCTTTATGACCACCATGTACCCATCCTCTGATGGCTACTTCCAGCAGGATAATGCACCATGTCACAAAGCTCGAATCATTTCAAATTGGTTTCTTGAACATGACAATGAGTTCACTGTACTAAAATGGCCCCCACAGTCACCAGATCTCAACCCAATAGAGCATCTTTGGGATGTGGTGGAACGGGAGCTTTGTGCCCTGGATGTGCATCCCACAAATCTCCATCAACTGCAAGATGCTATCCTATCAATATGGGCCAACATTTCTAAAGAATGCTTTCAGCACCTTGTTGAATCAATGCCACGTAGAATTAAGGCAGTTCTGAAGGCGAAAGGGGGTCAAACACAGTATTAGTATTGTGTTCCTAATAATCCTTTAGGTGAGTGTGTATATATATATATATATATATATATATATATATATATATATATATATATATATATATGTATATATATATATATATATATATATGTATATGTATATATATGTATATGTATATGTGTATATGTGTGTGTATATATACAGTGTATATATATTGCTACTCATAACTATAGGGTCTCATGATATATCTGTGCCATATTGGTTAATTGATGCAATTTAAAAAAATTGCCTATATATTATAGATTTATTTTTAGTTTTTTTATTTAATATCGTTTGATTGTAATATTTGTTGGCTGATCCTGGATATTTAATTCTACATGCTTATTTCTTCATTTTCACATTTAGATTATCTTTTTTTTTAACATCTAATTTTCACTTAAAGTCAGTCACCATAAAATCAAAATGGACAGTTCTTAGAATAACTTCTCTGATGACGAGGGCGGGGCCACCTGTCACTCACATCCAATCAATTCCCCACGGACAAAATCAAGCTCCGCCCTACATTTGTTTTTGTCCATGAAGCCGTTTCACAGGGATATTGTCACAATAGGGAAGAAAACACTAAGAATTTTTGATGAGATCTAGATGAACAGAAGTCTTAATGCCTGTTGCAGCAGTCTAGGCTCTTGTAAATCACTCCATAAGTATCTCAACATGTCCATCCTGTTACTGGCCAACAGTATTAATGTGGTCTTCACTGACCTTAAATTACTGTGTGTGTGTGTGTGTGTGTGTGTCCGAGAGAATGAGATCCATCTGTAGGTGCTCCCTGCATGTGCTTCAGTTTAACCCCCTAATCAGAGCCGTGTTGCAGCCGTATCAGCCCACCCCCACCAAAAAAATACATTTATTAAAATACTTTTTAGTTCAGAAATGTATGAATTGCATTTTATTGTATGCATTCATAGATCCAGGCAAAAAATAGCATAATTGCATTGATCTTTATACCAGCACAGATGAAAACTCAGACATATACAAGTCTGGAACGAGTTTGGAACAACATGAGGGTTGATTGAATGATGTCTGAACTATCTCTTTAAGTTGAGATGTCCTGTCTAGGTTAGTCAGGCTAGAGTTACCCTGCACAGGGCATGAGAAGGACCCGTGGTAAGTAGCTTACGGCTTTGCCAGAAACCATTGGTGATGGAATGCACTTCCTCCCAGTCTTAGTGCTGGCGCTTGACCACTTGGAACAGCGAGATGCATTAATGAGAGGCTTTTGTGTAAAAGCACTGGAGTAATGATGGAGAGAGAGAGAGAGAGAGAGAGAGCTGTACAGCTCAAGCCATGTGGGGCTGCATACAGAGATATCCATACGCCAGGAATAATATAAATATGAAAGGTATTAATTTGTGTGAATTTATGTGCTTGATTCTTTCTTATCTTCTCATGCCTCTCTTCTTCTTTATTCAGGCTATACCTCATTCTGCAGATTCTTAAAGGGACAGTTCAACCAAAAATGTATGATTCTGTCTTTATTTACTCACCCTCATCATTATTCTGGCTGGAAGTCTATGACAGCCCATAGAACCATATGGTAAAAAGATAGAGGCACACTGATAGAGGTCAGTTCGAACATTCAACACAGAAAATTGGAGTTTCTAACTCAATTCCTCTTGCGCCACCAAATGTCCAAAGTTTAATTTGTTAATAACTTTTGAACCATAAGTGCTAGAAACAAAATTCCTTGCAAAATTCGATTGCACTCTATGATGTCATTTTCCGCCATGCAGATTTTCCTGCCAAAAAGCCTACTTTTTCAAACTCCTCCTAGACGGTTCGTCCGATTTAAATTGTCAGATCATCTTCAGACCATGCTGGCAAAAAGTTATCAAGCTTTTTTAATAAACCCAACCATTCTCGAATAACGCGCAAACAAATTTGATGACGAGCAAATGATCCACCAAATTGGACGTAATCTCCGCAATGCTTTAGCGTATTCAGACCAAGCTTGACCTGAGGCTACATGCAGCGTTTCAGCACAGTGCCACCTACTGCTCAGAAGATATGAAAAATTTACTTTTTCGCTTATAACTTCTGAATGGAAACATGGGAGTCGAACGATACCCAATTTTCCCATATTGACTATTGTGAGCTTTGGCCATGTGTCTACTCGTTATGTGTCATCGGTACCATGCCCTGAAGGTACTCAAAAAGTTCTGAGACAGCGCCACCTTGTGGTCTAAAGTTATAATGGAATTTCCAAAAATGCCAATAACTTTTGATTAATTGTAATGAAACTGGTCTTGATCGAGTCCTTGGGTTGCCGTTTTTCTGAAGTTCCCAGCCATGCTTGCTTGTCATATTGTTCCTTTTTGTGCTTGGCCCCGATAATTGCTGCTTGTATCTATATTATTGTTTTTCTTCTGTCAAACACACAAAAAAAAACGTTTCATGTTCTTTTTCATATAGTGGAAGTGAATGGTGACCAAGGGCTGTCAAAAAAGCAGCAATACAACTCAATACAACGTCTGAAGCCATGCTGTAGCTTTGTGTGAAGAACACTGAAAACTATGTTGTCATTCACTGGATCTATTAAGCACACACACAAAAAAACTGTTTTTCCAAGAAATATTAATATAAATTATGTCAACATTAAAATTAATTACCCCCCCCATAAAAAAAAAAGTTAACTTTAGTTTCGATATCAAAAATAGGAGGCATATTAAAAGAGGTGTATTAAAGTCATTTTACATATATAATGGCATAAATGTAGTTTTAAATACATGAATAGATCCACATAAAAAAACACACAATTCCACTGAAATTACACAGATAGTATCTTGTCAAAATGCATATATTTGCTGTAATATACCACGCACCAAAGTGGCAGAAATGCTCAGTGATTCCACCCATGAGCGTCCAGTGTTTATCACTATTATCAGGGTATCCACTCTTTTATAAATCATGTTAATAGGCAAATGATTGGCTGATACTTGTTCCAGGTCCTGCACTGACATCCTGGTGTCCGCTTTGCAACAGGACAGTAAACCTCTAAACACCACTTGCATTAGCTCATTACTTTTGCCTTTGCCGTTATGGGTTGTGTTACGTAATGCTGGCCAGTCTTAAATCGAGCAGAAGACCATACTGGTCTGTCCCATGAGCTCCAGGGGAGATTGGCCATAGGAAATCCCAGTTAGGTTGGGCTCCGAGCTCTTTAATGACATCAGCTCATGAAATGCGTGCCATCCCTGCCATGTGTGTGAACAACCACACTTTTGATCAAGATCAGTTCTTGACATCAGACGCAAGCTCGATCACCATGCACTCTTAGAAAAATTGGTACAAAAGCTGTCACTGGGACGGGACCCTTTAAACAGGTTCTATTATGTACCTATTTATGTACAACGGTATACCTTTTAAAAGGTTACTGCCCCAGTGACAGCTTTTTTTCTGAGAGTGTGGCATATTTTCCCATCAACATCAGATCATCAAAACAGACGATCCCGCATTATGGGATTTTCCTCTCCATCACTGTAAAAAAAGCTGTAAAACGGCGCATGAAAGAATTTTGTTGAGTCCGTTTAAAGTTGTTGTTGTGATTATTGACGGCAAAGCTGGAAAAAGGTCAGGACGCAAATCACAGCTCGTAAAAGGCAGATTCTGTCGTTTGTTTTTTGTCTTAATTGGCGACGGGTGCCTGAGTGCTGCAGTACCAGCTGCGGCTGCGTTCAAAGACGAGCACAAGGACCTTTTCGTTCTGTTAGAAGACGTAATTGGAGTCCATATTATGCAGTTAGGCCTCATGGTTTCTGTCAGTGAGGATGTTGTTGTCTTTTGAGTTACTTGTAATAGCTTTCTTCTGCTGTGAGGCTGGCACAGAAATACTTGCATACACACTTGCGCTCGTTTGGTACTAGGCAGAAAGCTTCTTTTATATACTGTCAGATTTAGAGCACATTTTTATGACATGCTGTAATATTGCTCTGTAGTGAATTTGTGTATAATTTTGTGGTTTATTTATTTATGGATTTAGCCAATCATTTTATCCAAAGCAACTTACAAAAGAGGAGCAAAAGCAATTTGTCAAAGAGCCAACAATATTCATAATATACAATGCCAGGTTTATTAGACAACTAGATTTCGAAACAAGCTAGAAAAAAAGATGTCATGCATGAGAGAAATAAACAAAAAGAGAGTCAGACAGAGAGATTTGATCAGCTTAAAAAGTTAGGGTCAGTGACATGCTCAATTCTTTTGTTGTTGTTGTCTAGATGTATTAATTTGTTTTAAAAATGCATTCAAAATGAAATTCCAGTAGTTTGGCACAATCTTTTAGTATTTCTTGGCACAGTCTTTTATTATTTCCTGTGGTTCTCAAAGTGTGACCACAAAAACCAATAAAAAAGGAAATGATGTCATAGAGAAGGACCCCTGCAGACTCTCATGACTGTGTCAAGGTCAGTAAGTCTCTAAAAATATCAGATAATTTGACCTTTTTATGACAAAGCAAGGCCAGTTTAGGTTGTAAAATGTCATGTGGTGTGACTCCAAATATTTTCAATTGAGGATATTTTTTTTCTTGGCCACATTAAATTTCATTTTTATTTTAAATTTCATTCATTTTAAAGGGTTAGCAACATGAGAATGAACCTCATTGGTTCTTGCAAAACCTCAAATGTGCTGCGTAACACAAGAATGAACCTCATTGGTTCTCGCTGAAGCTCAAACGTGCTGCGTAACACGAGAATGAACCTCATTGGTTCTTGCTTAAGCTCAAACGTGCTGTGTAACACGAGAATGAACCTCATTGGTCCTTGCAGAAGCTCAAACGTGCTGCGTAACATGAGAATGAACCTCATTGGTTCTTGCTGAAGCTCAAACGTGCTGCGTAACATGAGAATGAACCTCATTGGTTCTTGCTGAAGCTCAAACGTGCTGCGTAACACGAGAATGAACCTCATTAATTCTTGCTTAAGCTCAAACGTGCTGTGTAACACGAGAATGAACCTCATTGGTCCTTGCAGAAGCTCAAACGTGCTGCGTAACATGAGAATGAACCTCATTGGTTCTTGCTGAAGCTCAAACGTGCTGCGTAACATGAGAATGAACCTCATTGGTTCTTGCTGAAGCCCAAACGTTCTGCGTAACACGAGAATGAACCTCATTGGTTCTCGCTGAAGCTCAAACGTGCTGCGTAACACAAGAATGAACCTCATTGGTTCTTGCTGAAGCTCAAACGTGCTGCGTAACACGAGAATGAACCTCATTGGTTCTCGCTTAAGCTCTAGCGTGCTGCGTAACTCGAGAATGAACCTCATTGGTTCTTGCAGAAGCTCAAACGTGCTGCGTAACATGAGAATGAACCTCATTGGTTCTTGCTGAAGCTCAAACGTGCTGCGTAACACGAGAATGAACCTCATTGGTTCTTGCTGAAGCCCAAACGTTCTGCGTAACACGAGAATGAACCTCATTGGTTCTCGCTAAAGCTCAAACGTGCTGCGTAATACGAGAATGAACCTCATTGGTTCTCGCTGAAGCTCAAACGTGCTGCGTAACACGAGAATGAACCTCATTGGTTCTCGCTTAAGCTCTAGCGTGCTGCGTAACTCGAGAATGAACCTCATTGGTTCTTGCAGAAGCTCAAACGTGCTGCGTAACACGAGAATGAAGCTCATTGGTTCTCGCTTAAGCTCTAGCGTGCTGCGTAACTCGAGAATGAACCTCATTGGTTCTTGCAGAAGCTCAAACGTGCTGCGTAACACGAGAATGAAGCTCATTGGTTCTTGCTGAAGCTCAAACGTGCTGCGTAACACGAGAATGAACCTCATTGGTTCTTGCTGAAGCTCAAACGTTCTGCGTCACACGAGAATGAACCTCATTGGTTCTTGCTGAAGCTCAAACGTGCTGCGTAACACGAGAATGAACCTCATTGGTTCTTGCTGAAGCTCAAACGTTCTGCGTAACACGAGAATGAACCTCATTGGTTCTCGCTGAAGAGCTCAAATGTGCCGAGTAACCCAAGAATGAACCTCATTGGTTCTTGCTGAAGCTCAAACGTTCTGCGTAACACGAGAATGAACCTCATTGGTTCTTGCTGAAGCTCAAACGTTCTGCGTAATACGAGAATGAACCTCATTGGTTCTCGCTGAAGCTCAAACGTGCTGCGTAACACAAGAATGAACCTCATTGGTTCTTGCTGAAGCTCAAACGTGCTGCGTAACACAAGAATAAACCTCATTGGTTCTTGCTGAAGCTCAAACGTGCTGCGTAACACGAGAATGAACCTCATTGGTTCTTGCTGAAGCTCAAACATTCTGCGTAACACGAAAATGAACCTCATTGGTTCTCGCTGAAGCTCAAACGTGCTGCGTAACACGAGAATGAACCTCACTGGTTCTCGCTTAAGCTCTAGCGTGCTGCGTAACTCGAGAATGAACCTCATTGGTTCTTGCAGAAGCTCAAACGTGCTGCGTAACCCAAGAATGAACCTCATTGGTTCTTGCTGAAGCTCAAACGTTCTGCGTAACACGAGAATGAACCTCATTGGTTCTTGCTGAAGCTCAAACGTGCTGCGTAACACGAGAATGAACCTCATTGGTTCTTGCTGAAGCTCAAACGTTCTGCGTAACACGAGAATGAACCTCATTGGTTCTCGCTGAAGCTAAAACGTGCTGCGTAACACGAGAATGAACCTCATTGGTTATCGCTGAAGCTCAAACGTTCTGCGTAACACGAGAATGAACCTCATTGGTTCTTGCTGAAGCTCAAACGTGCTGCGTAACACGAGAATGAACCCCATTGGTTCTTGCTGAAGCTCAAACGTGCTGCGTAACACAAGAATGAACCTCATTGGTTCTTGCTGAAGCTCAAACGTGCTGCGTAACACGGGAATGAACCTCATTGGTTCTTGCTGAAGCTCTAACGTGCTGCGTAACACGAGAATGAACCTCATTGGTTCTTGCTGAAGCTCAAACGTGCTGCGTAACACAAGAATGAACCTCATTGGTTCTTGCTGAAGCTCAAACGTGCTGCGTAACACAAGAATGAACCTCATTGGTTATTGCTGAAGCTCAAACGTGCTGCGTAACACAAGAATGAACCTCATTGGTTCTTGCTGAAGGTCAAACGTGCTGCGTAACACGAGCATGAACCTCATTGGTTCTCGCTTAAGCTCTAGCGTGCTGCGTAACACGAGAATGAACTTCATTGGTTCTCGCTTAAGCTCTAGCGTGCTGCGTAACTCGAGAATGAACCTCATTGGTTCTTGCTGAAGCTCAAACCTGCTGCGTAACACGAGAATGAACCTCATTGGTTCTCGCTTAAGCTCTAGCGTGCTTCGTAACTCGAGAATGAACCTCATTGGTTCTTGCAGAAGCTCAAACGTGCTGCGTAACACGAGAATGAACCTCATTGGTTCTTGCTGAAGCTCAAACGTTCTGCGTCACACGAGAATGAACCTCATTGGTTCTTGCTGAAGCTCAAACGTGCTGTGTAACACAAGAATGAACCTCATTGGTTCTTGCTGAAGCTCAAACGTGCTGCGTAACACAAGAATAAACCTCATTGGTTCTTGCTGAAGCTCAAACGTGCTGCGTAACACGAGAATGAACCTCATTGGTTCTTGCTGAAGCTCAAACATTCTGCGTAACACGAGAATGAACCTCATTGGTTCTCGCTGAAGCTCAAACGTGCTGCGTAACACGAGAATGAACCTCACTGGTTTTCGCTTAAGCTCTAGCGTGCTGCGTAACTCGAGAATGAACCTCATTGGTTCTTGCAGAAGCTCAAACGTGCTGCGTAACACGAGAATGAACCTCACTGGTTCTCGCTTGAGCTCTAACGTGCTGCGTAACTCGAGAATGAACCTCATTGGTTCTTGCAGAAGCTCAAACGTTCTGCGTAACACGAGAATGAACCTCATTGGTTCTTGCTGAAGCTCAAACGTTCTGCGTAACACGAGAATGAACCTCATTGGTTCTTGCAGAAGCTCAAACGTTCTGCGTAACACGAAAATGAACCTCATTGGTTCTCGCTGAAGCTCAAACGTGCTGCGTAACACAAGAATGAACCTCATTGGTTCTTGCTGAAGCTCAAACGTGCTGCGTAACTCAAGAATGAACCTCATTGGTTCTTGCTGAAGCTCAAACGTGCTGCGTAACACGGGAATGAACCTCATTGGTTCTTGCTGAAGCTCTAACGTGCTGCGTAACACGAGAATGAACCTCATTGGTTCTTGCTGAAGCTCAAACGTGCTGCGTAACACAAGAATGAACCTCATTGGTTCTTGCTGAAGCTCAAACGTGCTGCGTAACACAAGAATTAACCTCACTGGTTCTTGCTGAAGCTCAAACGTGCTGCGTAACACAAGAATGAACCTCATTGGTTATTGCTGAAGGTCAAACGTGCTGCGTAACACGAGCATGAACCTCATTGGTTCTCGCTGAAGCTCAAACGTGCTGCGTAACACAAGAATGAACCTCATTGGTTCTTGCTGAAGCTCAAGCGTGCTGCGTAACACGAGAATGAACCTCATTGGTTTTCGCTTAAGCTCTAGCGTGCTGCGTAACTCGAGAATGAACCTCATTGGTTCTTGCTGAAGCTCAAACGTGCTGCGTAATACGAGAATTAACCACATTGGTCTTGAAGCTCAAACGTGCTGCGTAACACAAGAATGAACCTCATTGGTTCTCGCTTAAGCTCTAGCGTGCTGCGTAACTCGAGAATGAACCTCATTGGTTCTTGCTAAAGCTCAAACGTGCTGCGTAATACGAGAATTAACCACATTGGTCTTGAAGCTCAAACGTGCTGTGTAACACAAGAATGAATCTCATTGGTTCTTGCTGAAGCTCAAACGTGCTGTGTAACACAAGAATGAACCACATTGGTTCTTGCTGAAGCTCAAACGTGCTGCGTAACACGAGAGTGGAGCTCATTGGTTCTCGCTGAAGCTCAAACGTGCTGCATAATACGAGAATGAAGCTCATTGGTTCTTGCTGAAGCTCAAACGTGCTGCGTAACACAAGAATGAACCTCATTGGTTCTCGCTGAAGCTCAAACGTGCTGCGTAACACGAGAATGAACCTCATTAGTTCTTGAAGCTGAAACGTGCTGCGTAACACGAGAATGGAGCTCATTGGTTCTCGCTGAAGCTCAAACGTGCTGCGTAATACGAGAATGAACCTCATTGGTTCTTGCTGAAGCTCAAACGTGCTGCGTAATACGAGAATGAACCTCATTGGTTCTCGCTGAAGCTCAAACGTGCTGCGTAACACAAGAATGAACCTCACTGGTTCTTGCTGAAGCTCAAACGTGCTGCGTAACACGAGAATGGAGCTCATTGGTTCTTGCTGAAGCTCAAACGTGCTGCGTAATACGAGAATGGAGCTCATTGGTTCTCGCTGAAGCTCAAACTTGCTGCGTAATATGAGAATGAAGCTCATTGGTTCTTGCCGAAGCTCAAAAATGCTGCGTAACACGAGAATGAACCTCATTGGTTCTCGCTGAAGCTCAAACATGCTGCGTAACATGAGAATGAACCTCATTGGTTCTCGCTGAAGCTCAAACGTGCTGCGTAACATGAGAATGAACCTCATTGGTTCTCGCTGAAGCTCAAACGTGCTGTGTAACACAAGAATGAACCTCATTGGTTCTTGCTGAAGCTCAAACATGCTGTGTAACACAAGAATGAACCTCATTGGTTCTCGCAGAAGCTCAAAAATGCTGCGTAACACGAGAATGAACCTCATTGGTTCTCGCTGAAGCTCAAACATGCTGCGTAACACGAGAATGAACCTCATTGGTTCTCGCTGAAGCTCAAATGTGCTGCGTAACACAAGAATGAACCTCATTGGTTCTCGCTGAAGCTCAAACGTGCTGCGTAACACGAGAATGGAGCTCATTGGTTCTTGCTGAAGCTCAAACGTGCTGTGTAACACAAGAATGAACCTCATTGGTTCTTGCTGAAGCTCAAACGTGCTGCGTAACACGAGAATGAAGCTCATTGGTTCTTGCTGAAGCTCAAACGCGCTGCGTAACACAAGAATGAACCTCATTGGTTCTTGCTGAAGCTCAAACGTTCTGCGTAACACGAGAATGAACCTCGTTGGTTCTTGCTGAAGCTCAAACGTGCTGCGTAACACGAGAATGAACCTCATTGGTTCTTGCTGAAGGTCAAATGTCCTGCGTAACACAAGAATGAACCTCATTGCTTCTTGCTGAAGCTCAAACGTGCTGCGTAACACGAGAATGAACCTCATTGGTTCTCGCTGAAGCTCTAGTGTGCTGCGTAACTCGAGAATGAACCTCATTGGTTCTTGCAGAAGCTCAAACGTGCTGCGTAACACGAGAATGAAGCTCATTGGTTCTTGCTGAAGCTCAAACGTGCTGCGTAACACAAGAATGAACCTCATTGGTTCTTGCTGAAGCTCAAACGTGCTGCGTAACACAAGAATGAACCTCATCGGTTCTTGCTGAAGCTCAAACGTGCTGCGTAACACAAGAATGAACCTCATTGGTTCTTGCTGAAGGTCAAACGTGCTGTGTAACACAAGAATGAACCTCATTGGTTCTCGCTTAAGCTCTAGCGTGCTGCGTAACTCGAGAATGGACCTCATTGGTTCTTGCTGAAGCTCAAACGTGCTGCGTAACACAAGAATGAACCTCATTGGTTCTTGCTGAAGCTCAAGCGTGCTGCGTAACACGAGAATGAACCTCATTGGTTCTCGCTTAAGCTCTAGCGTGCTGCGTAACTCGAGAATGAACCTTATTGGTTCTTGCTGAAGCTCAAACGTGCTGCGTAACACAAGAATGAACCTCATTGGTTCTTGCTGAAGCTCAAACGTGCTGTGTAACACAAGAATGAACCACATTGGTTCTTGCTGAAGCTCAAACGTGCTGCGTAACACGAGAGTGGAGCTCATTGGTTCTCGCTGAAGCTCAAACGTGCTGCGTAATACGAGAATGAAGCTCATTGGTTCTTGCTGAAGCTCAAACGTGCTGCGTAACACAAGAATGAACCTCATTGGTTCTCGCTGAAGCTCAAACGTGCTGCGTAACACGAGAATGAACCTCATTAGCTTGAAGCTGAAACGTGCTGCGTAACACGAGAATGGAGCTCATTGGTTCTCGCTGAAGCTCAAACGTGCTGCGTAATACGAGAATGAACCTCATTGGTTCTTGCTGAAGCTCAAACGTGCTGCGTAATACGAGAATGAACCTCATTGGTTCTCGCTGAAGCTCAAACGTGCTGCGTAACACAAGAATGAACCTCACTGGTTCTTGCTGAAGCTCAAACGTGCTGCGTAACACGAGAATGGAGCTCATTGGTTCTTGCTGAAGCTCAAAAATGCTGCGTAACACGAGAATGAACCTCATTGGTTCTCGCTGAAGCTCAAACATGCTGCGTAACACGAGAATGAACCTCATTGGTTCTCGCTGAAGCTCAAATGTGCTGCGTAACACAAGAATGAACCTCATTGGTTCTCGCTGAAGCTCAAACGTGCTGCGTAACACGAGAATGGAGCTCATTGGTTCTTGCTGAAGCTCAAACGTGCTGTGTAACACAAGAATGAACCTTATTGGTTCTTGAAGCTCAAACGTGCTGCGTAACACGAGAATGAACCTCATTGGTTCTCGCTGAAGCTCAAATGTGCTGCGTAACACAAGAATGAACCTCATTGGTTCTCGCTGAAGCTCAAACGTGCTGCGTAACACGAGAATGGAGCTCATTGGTTCTTGCTGAAGCTCAAACGTGCTGTGTAACACAAGAATGAACCTTATTGGTTCTTGAAGCTCAAACGTGCTGCGTAACACGAGAATGGAGCTCATTGGTTCTCGCTGAAGCTCAAACGTGCTGCGTAATACGAGAATGAAGCTCATTGGTTCTTGCTGAAGCTCAAACGTGCTACGTAACACAAGAATGAACGTCACTGGTTCTTGAAGCTCAAACGTGTTGCGTAATACGAGAATGAACCTCATTGGTTCTTGAAGCTCAAACATACTGTGTAACACAAGAATAAACCTCATTGGTTCTTGCTGAAGCTCAAACATGCTGTGTAACACAAGAATGAACCTCATTGGTTCTCGCTGAAGCTCTAACATGCTGCGTAACACGAGAATGAACCTCATTGGTTCTCGCTGAAGCTCAAATGTGCTGTGTAACACAAGAATGAACCTCATTGGTTCTTGCTGATGCTGAAACGTGCTGCGTAACACAAGAATGAACCTCACTGGTTCTTGCTGAAGCTCAAACGTGCTGCGTAACATGAGAATGAACCTCATTGGTTCTTGCTGATGCTCAAACGTGCTGCGTAACACAAGAATGAACCTCATTGGTTCTCGCTGAAGCTCAAATGTGCTGTGTAACACAAGAATGAACCTCATTGGTTTTTGCTGATGCTCAAACGTGCTGCGTAACACAAGAATGAACCTCACTGGTTCTCGAAGCTCAAACGTGCTGAGTAACACAAGAATGAACCTCATTGGTTCTCGCTGAAGCTCAAACATGCTGCGTAACATGAGAATGAACCTCATTGGTTTTCGCTGAAGCTCAAACGTGCTGCGTAACATGAGAATGAACCTCATTGGTTCTCGCTGAAGCTCAAACATGCTGCGTAACATGAGAATGAACCTCATTGGTTCTCGCTGAAGCTCAAACGTGCTGCGTAACATGAGAATGAACCTCATTGGTTCTCGCTGAAGCTCAAACGTGCTGCGTAACATGAGAATGAACCTCATTGGTTCTTGCTGAAGCTCAAACGTGCTGCGTAACATGAGAATGAACCTCATTGGTTCTCGCTGAAGCTCAAACGTGCTGCGTAACATGAGAATGAACCTCATTGGTTCTCGCTGAAGCTCAAAAATGCTGCGTAACACGAGAATGAACCTCATTGGTTCTCGCTGAAGCTCAAACGTGCTGCGTAACATGAGAATGAACCTCATTGGTTCTCGCTGAAGCTCAAACGTGCTGCGTAACATGAGAATGAACCTCATTGGTTCTCGCTGAAGCTCAAACGTGCTGTGTAACACAAGAATGAACCTCATTGGTTCTTGCTGAAGCTCAAACATGCTGTGTAACACAAGAATGAACCTCATTGGTTCTCGCAGAAGCTCAAACATGCTGCGTAACACGAGAATGAACCTCATTGGTTCTCGCTGAAGCTCAAACGTGCTGTGTAACACGAGAATGAACCTCATTGGTTCTCGCTGAAGCTCAAACGTGCTGCGTAACACGAGAATGAACCTCATTGGTTCTCGCTGAAGCTCAAACGTGCTGCGTAACATGAGAATGAACCTCATTGGTTCTCGCTGAAGCTCAAATGTGCTGCGTAACATGAGAATGAACCTCATTGGTTCTCGCTGAAGCTCAAACGTGCTGTGTAACATGAGAATGAACCTCATTGGTTCTCGCTGAAGCTCAAACATGCTGCGTAACATGAGAATGAACCTCATTGGTTCTCGCTGAAGCTCAAACGTGCTGCGTAACATGAGAATGAACCTCATTGGTTCTCGCTGAAGCTCAAACGTGCTGTGTAACACAAGAATGAACCTCATTGGTTCTTGCTGAAGCTCAAACATGCTGTGTAACACAAGAATGAACCTCATTGGTTCTCGCAGAAGCTCAAACATGCTGCGTAACACGAGAATGAACCTCATTGGTTCTCGCTAAAGCTCAAACGTGCTGTGTAACACGAGAATGAACCTCATTGGTTCTTGCTGAAGCTCAAACGTGCTGCGTAACACGAGAATGGAGCTCATTGGTTCTTGCTGAAGCTCAAACGTGCTGCGTAGTATGAGAATGAACCTTATTGGTTCTTGAAGCTCAAACGTGCTGCGTAACACGAGAATGGAGCTCATTGGTTCTCGCTGAAGCTCAAACGTGCTGCGTAATACGAGAATGAAGCTCATTGGTTCTTGCTGAAGCTCAAACGTGCTACGTAACACAAGAATGAACGTCACTGGTTCTTGAAGCTCAAACGTGTTGCGTAACACAAGAATGAACCTCACTGGTTCTTGCTGAAGCTCAAACGTGCTGCGTAACATGAGAATGAACCTCATTGGTTCTTGCTGATGCTCAAACGTGCTGCGTAACACAAGAATGAACCTCATTGGTTCTCGCTGAAGCTCAAATGTGCTGTGTAACACAAGAATGAACCTCATTGGTTTTTGCTGATGCTCAAACGTGCTGCGTAACACAAGAATGAACCTCACTGGTTCTCGAAGCTCAAACGTGCTGAGTAACACAAGAATGAACCTCATTGGTTCTCGCTGAAGCTCAAACATGCTGCGTAACATGAGAATGAACCTCATTGGTTCTCGCTGAAGCTCAAACGTGCTGTGTAACATGAGAATGAACCTCATTGGTTCTCGCTGAAGCTCAAACATGCTGCGTAACATGAGAATGAACCTCATTGGTTCTCGCTGAAGCTCAAACGTGCTGCGTAACATGAGAATGAACCTCATTGGTTCTCGCTGAAGCTCAAACGTGCTGCGTAACATGAGAATGAACCTCATTGGTTCTTGCTGAAGCTCAAACGTGCTGCGTAACATGAGAATGAACCTCATTGGTTCTCGCTGAAGCTCAAACGTGCTGTGTAACATGAGAATGAACCTCATTGGTTCTCGCTGAAGCTCAAAAATGCTGCGTAACACGAGAATGAACCTCATTGGTTCTCGCTGAAGCTCAAACATGCTGCGTAACATGAGAATGAACCTCATTGGTTCTCGCTGAAGCTCAAACGTGCTGCGTAACATGAGAATGAACCTCATTGGTTCTCGCTGAAGCTCAAACGTGCTGCGTAACATGAGAATGAACCTCATTGGTTCTCGCTGAAGCTCAAATGTGCTGCGTAACATGAGAATGAACCTCATTGGTTCTCGCTGAAGCTCAAACGTGCTGCGTAACATGAGAATGAACCTCATTGGTTCTCGCTGAAGCTCAAACATGCTGCGTAACATGAGAATGAACCTCATTGGTTCTCGCTGAAGCTCAAACGTGCTGCGTAACATGAGAATGAACCTCATTGGTTCTCGCTGAAGCTCAAACGTGCTGCGTAACATGAGAATGAACCTCATTGGTTCTCGCTGAAGCTCAAACGTGCTGTGTAACACAAGAATGAACCTCATTGGTTCTTGCTGAAGCTCAAACATGCTGTGTAACACAAGAATGAACCTCATTGGTTCTCGCAGAAGCTCAAACATGCTGCGTAACACGAGAATGAACCTCATTGGTTCTCGCTGAAGCTCAAACGTGCTGTGTAACACGAGAATGAACCTCATTGGTTCTCGCTGAAGCTCGAACGTGCTGCGTAACATGAGAATGAACCTCATTGGTTCTCGCTGAAGCTCAAATGTGCTGCGTAACATGAGAATGAACCTCATTGGTTCTCGCTGAAGCTCAAACGTGCTGCGTAACATGAGAATGAACCTCATTGGTTCTCGCTGAAGCTCAAACGTGCTGTGTAACATGAGAATGAACCTCATTGGTTCTTGCTGAAGCTCAAACATGCTGTGTAACATGAGAATGAACCTCATTGGTTCTCGCTGAAGCTCAAACATGCTGCGTAACATGAGAATGAACCTCATTGGTTCTCGCTGAAGCTCAAACGTGCTGCGTAACATGAGAATTAACCTCATTGGTTCTCGCTAAAGCTCAAACGTGCTGTGTAACACGAGAATGAACCTCATTGGTTCTTGCTGAAGCTCAAACGTGCTGCGTAACACGAGAATGGAGCTCATTGGTTCTTGCTGAAGCTCAAACGTGCTGCGTAGTATGAGAATGAACCTTATTGGTTCTTGAAGCTCAAACGTGCTGCGTAACACGAGAATGGAGCTCATTGGTTCTCGCTGAAGCTCAAACGTGCTGCGTAATACGAGAATGAAGCTCATTGGTTCTTGCTGAAGCTCAAACGTGCTACGTAACACAAGAATGAACGTCACTGGTTCTTGAAGCTCAAACGTGTTGCGTAACACAAGAATGAACCTCACTGGTTCTTGCTGAAGCTCAAACGTGCTGCGTAACATGAGAATGAACCTCATTGGTTCTTGCTGATGCTCAAACGTGCTGCGTAACACAAGAATGAACCTCATTGGTTCTCGCTGAAGCTCAAATGTGCTGTGTAACACAAGAATGAACCTCATTGGTTTTTGCTGATGCTCAAACGTGCTGCGTAACACAAGAATGAACCTCACTGGTTCTCGAAGCTCAAACGTGCTGAGTAACACAAGAATGAACCTCATTGGTTCTCGCTGAAGCTCA
The DNA here is from genome assembly GCA_039654625.1 of Rhinogobio ventralis. Lineage (NCBI taxonomy): Eukaryota > Metazoa > Chordata > Actinopteri > Cypriniformes > Gobionidae > Rhinogobio > Rhinogobio ventralis. The sequence goes on from CM077212.1 coordinate 2,600,060, forward strand.
AACATGCTGCGTAACATGAGAATGAACCTCATTGGTTCTCGCTGAAGCTCAAACGTGCTGCGTAACATGAGAATGAACCTCATTGGTTCTCGCTGAAGCTCAAACATGCTGCGTAACATGAGAATGAACCTCATTGGTTCTCGCTGAAGCTCAAACGTGCTGCGTAACATGAGAATGAACCTCATTGGTTCTCGCTGAAGCTCAAACGTGCTGCGTAACATGAGAATGAACCTCATTGGTTCTTGCTGAAGCTCAAACGTGCTGCGTAACATGAGAATGAACCTCATTGGTTCTCGCTGAAGCTCAAACGTGCTGTGTAACATGAGAATGAACCTCATTGGTTCTCGCTGAAGCTCAAAAATGCTGCGTAACACGAGAATGAACCTCATTGGTTCTCGCTGAAGCTCAAACATGCTGCGTAACATGAGAATGAACCTCATTGGTTCTCGCTGAAGCTCAAACGTGCTGCGTAACATGAGAATGAACCTCATTGGTTCTCGCTGAAGCTCAAACGTGCTGTGTAACACAAGAATGAACCTCATTGGTTCTTGCTGAAGCTCAAACATGCTGTGTAACACAAGAATGAACCTCATTGGTTCTCGCAGAAGCTCAAACATGCTGCGTAACACGAGAATGAACCTCATTGGTTCTCGCTGAAGCTCAAACGTGCTGTGTAACACGAGAATGAACCTCATTGGTTCTCGCTGAAGCTCAAACGTGCTGCGTAACACGAGAATGAACCTCATTGGTTCTCGCTGAAGCTCAAACGTGCTGCGTAACATGAGAATGAACCTCATTGGTTCTCGCTGAAGCTCAAATGTGCTGCGTAACATGAGAATGAACCTCATTGGTTCTCGCTGAAGCTCAAACGTTCTGCGTAACATGAGAATGAACCTCATTGGTTCTCGCTGAAGCTCAAACGTGCTGTGTAACATGAGAATGAACCTCATTGGTTCTCGCTGAAGCTCAAACATGCTGCGTAACATGAGAATGAACCTCATTGGTTCTCGCTGAAGCTCAAACGTGCTGCGTAACATGAGAATGAACCTCATTGGTTCTCGCTGAAGCTCAAACGTGCTGTGTAACACAAGAATGAACCTCATTGGTTCTTGCTGAAGCTCAAACATGCTGTGTAACACAAGAATGAACCTCATTGGTTCTCGCAGAAGCTCAAACATGCTGCGTAACACGAGAATGAACCTCATTGGTTCTCGCTGAAGCTCAAACGTGCTGTGTAACACGAGAATGAACCTCATTGGTTCTCGCTGAAGCTCGAACGTGCTGCGTAACACGAGAATGAACCTCATTGGTTCTCGCTGAAGCTCAAACGTGCTGCGTAACATGAGAATGAACCTCATTGGTTCTCGCTGAAGCTCAAATGTGCTGCGTAACATGAGAATGAACCTCATTGGTTCTCGCTGAAGCTCAAACGTGCTGCGTAACATGAGAATGAACCTCATTGGTTCTCGCTGAAGCTCAAACGTGCTGTGTAACATGAGAATGAACCTCATTGGTTCTTGCTGAAGCTCAAACATGCTGTGTAACATGAGAATGAACCTCATTGGTTCTCGCTGAAGCTCAAACATGCTGCGTAACATGAGAATGAACCTCATTGGTTCTCGCTGAAGCTCAAACGTGCTGCGTAACATGAGAATTAACCTCATTGGTTCTCGCTAAAGCTCAAACGTGCTGTGTAACACGAGAATGAACCTCATTGGTTCTTGCTGAAGCTCAAACATGCTGTGTAACACAAGAATGAACCTCATTGGTTCTCGCTGAAGCTCAAACGTGCTGCGTAACACAAGAATGAACCTCATTGGTTCTTGCTGAAGCTCAAACGTGCTGCGTAACACAAGAATGAACCTCATTGGTTCTCGCTGAAGCTCAAACGTGCTGCTTAGCATGAGAATGAACCTCATTGGTTCTTGCTGAAGCTCAAACGTGCTGCGTAACACAAGAATGAACCTCATTGGTTCTTGCTGAAGCTCAAACGTGCTGCGTAACACAAGAATGAACCTCATTGGTTCTTGCTGAAGCTCAAACATGCTGCGTAACACGAGAATGAACCTCATCCAGCTTCCATTTACCAAATATGATGTGTTTTGATGAATGTTTATATGTGAATAAAAGACTCAATTAAATCTGTTCATCATATAAAGCAATTGAGTCTCTTCAGAAGATTTTTGTAGTAAGTCGCTCTATTCATACGGATTAGTTTTATGACATCTTCATGAACTTTTGAAGTATAGGACAGTGATTAAACTGACATGAACTACCTGTGCATTACACAGTTTGAACACACACCTTCCAGCCAATCAGAATTGACGGACCATGGTATAAACTGAAATGATGCAGACTGACTGTACGTTATCTTATTCTACTTTTCAGAGAACTAAGCCTTACAAGCTGTAATGCATCTCATGAAAGTCATGTTATTTGCTTGACATTTTATATAACTGTATTAATGGACTTAGATGTAATAGTTATTGTCATCTTGAACCTCGAGCCTCACTTTGGAGGGTGAAGGTGGAAAAGCCACGTTGTCTCCTGCCGTCGTGTTCTCTTCCACGACTTGTCAAAGCAGTCTCTTATTCAAATACCACAACAAATCACTGCCACAGTAACTGCCCTACCTTGTCAAGCCTCATCTCAGCAGCGGTCAGCAGACACACATGAAATTGTAACATGCCGCGTATGGCAAATCTGTCTTGACTTTTACATGTGGGGAAAAATGAATCAGAACCAGGTCTTTTGACTTTTGTCTTTTATAAATTCGTTTCCACTTGTTTTCCACTGGGTTATTAAAGGAAGGAACACAAACTGCATCCAATCGCTCCGTACCAGGGGCATTATAGTAGTGATTTACACCAATCATCTTTAGATGTTATTCGTATTGACGTCAACTAATAGTAGTGTGATTATTATGATTAACTATTTGGCAAAAACTGCATGCAAAGAAAACAGCTGGGAGTTTTACAAAACCTTCGGAGGGAAAAGCAGTGCAGTTTTTGAAGGCATTCCAAGAAAAGTAGTATTTTCATGAGGATGCCAGTCTCTCCCCCTCCATCCTCCTGGTTCTTGCACACTGTTCATTTATCCGACTCTGGACATGGAGAAGGGAAGACTACAGCCTAAGTGAGGATGTCTTTTATCAGCCACTGATGCAGCAGGAACCACGGCTGAACGATCAGTCCATTTCATCAGTCCAGCAGGGCTCTGGTCCATACTGGAACTCTACACGCTGTCTCAAAGGGTCCAGTATCAGTTGATGACATTGCCTTCATGAGTCTTGAGAAACAAAATCCTTTAAAAGCTGTAATGCGTATATGCATGTGTATGGGTTTTGTTGACTCTGGCGTGGACTTCCTGCTCTTCTTGATTACATATGGCCAGGGTACAATCTCAGAGAAGAAAGAGTATGTATGTACAGTATGTATTTATTTATTTATTTGACATATTGTCAGGGTACAATTTGACAGAAACAATTGTCATCCATCCATCCATCCATCCATCCATCCACCCGTCATTCTGTCCATTCATCATCCGTCCATCCATCCATCCATCCATTATCCGTCATTCCATCCATCCATCCATCATTCTGTCCATCCATCATCCACCCGTCATTCTGTCCATCCATCTATCCATCATCCACCCGTCATTCTGTCCATCCATCTATCCATCATCCATCCATCCATCATCCATCCACCTGTCATTCTGTCCGTCCATCCATCCATCATCCATCCATCCATCCATTATCCGTCATTCCATCTATCCATCCATCATTCTGTCCATCCATCCATCCATTATCCATCCGTCATTCTGTCCATCCATCCATCCATCCATTATCCACCCGTTATTCTGTCCATCCATCCATCCATCCATTCATCATTCTGTCCATCCATCATCCATCCACCCATCATCTGTCCATCCATCCATCCATCATCCATCCACCCGTCATTCTGTCCATCCATCCATCCATCCATTCATCATTCCGTCCATCCGTCCATCCATCCATCCACCCGTCATTCTGTCTATCCATCTATCCATCCGTCCATCATCCATCCACCCGTCATTCTGTCCATCCATCCATCTATCCATCCATCCATCCATCATTCCGTCCATCCATCCGTCCTTCCATCCATCCATCCATCCATCCATCCATTTGTCCGTCCGTCATTCTGTCCATCCATCTATCATCTGTCCATCCAGACAGGTTACAATTTGAGAGAAAAATGGGACTTTATTTATTTGTTTATGTAGTTATTTATTTGACATATTGTCAATTGAAAAATTACGGCATAACTGGAAATTATACACAATAATATATTTTGTTCAAAAGCGTTCTCTTCATAAGTGATATATAACTTTTTTCTACGTCTACGTTCATGTGAAGACAAAACATCTTTTTTCTCTTTGGTAATTAAGTACATTTGCTAACTTTTGAATGAATTAATAGCTGCTGAATTGCTGGTTGTGGTGAAAATGACGTCAATGTTGGACAGTCTTAGTTCATTATAAATAAATAAATGATAATTTATTTTTATTGCACTTGCCTTTTGGATCATAATAGTTGTCAACATGTAATTTGTATATTTGTAATGGGTTTGCATAATGCAATAATAAATGTCTGGGTCTGGAACAAGGGTAAAACAATGCAGTTGAAAAGTAGGAAAATAAACAAAACCATTTCAGTCTGTATCTGAATCCCACCCGCTCAAAATAAAGGATTTTCTTTCTGCAGGCCTCAGTAGGTTTCAGTGACTGTGCAGTTTTCTGCTGAGTCACAGTCATCCATTTCTTCCTCTCTCCTGCTCCTTCACGCCTGCCATAATCTATCCAGACGACACGGCTGCTATTCGGCTGCTTTAATGACTAACCTGCCCACCTCCACCCACCACCTCGCCCTCTCCTCCAGCTTCCCTGAGCCGTGCCAGCGCACCGGACCAAGGATTCCCTCTCTTTTATTCCTCCTTCCAGCGTTCCGCTACTTATTCCTCCTTCCGTCTGTTAGCGGACCGTTAGTCGCCCACTCAAGCCCTTCCACCAATGCTTTCATATAATTGTACTTCCAGGGATGCAGCCAGGCAGACTGAGCGGCGCAAGCTTTCAATATTTCATTCGAATGACAGCGATATGATTCACTGCTTTACTTCACTGTTTTTGTGTTGGTTTGACATTTACCATGTACACTGAAAAAAATGATATAAGATTTACTTAAGCAATTTCTTAGTGAGAATTATTTTTACGGCATTTTTTTTCAGTGTAGAAAGACTGAAATAGTACTTTCTTGTAAAACACACCCCAGTAATCTTTGTTTTAATTACAGTTTTTTTTAAGTGTACTTGCACGTGTCACCATTAATGCACTGCAGAACATTACCGGAGTTACTTTGCCCACTCTCTACTTTATTATTTACGAGAATAATCGTAAATGGAATTTGGGAAATGGATATTTTAGCACTTTTATATCTAATTGTGAGTCACGGAACACTTGCTCTGGCGCTCCAGAAACGATAGTCACCTGCTACCCCATGTCCTCACCCTCCTACAAGCCAGTGGAAAGAAATATTCCATCGGGTTTTATTTCTGTTTTCATACGTCTCCAGGAACGAGGTCCTCGGTCTCGTTGGCCCGCTTTGCTTCGCCACGCCCTCACACCTCGTAAGCAGTGACGTGGGTTGTAGTGAGTGTTTTTAGTCACCTACTCTGGTGCATACATTTTTACTAGAGGAAAAAAGTCTAAATTTAGTGCAGAGGGAAGGACTACATGCTCATTTTGAGATATGACCACTACTCACTTGCATTAAGTACTGCGTCATTCAGACTAGGAAAAAAAGGAGGAAGATTAGGAGGTATTATAACAGAAAGGGAAAGAAGTGGATAAGCATGACTGCTGTTTGTTTGAAAGGGTTCGGAATGCAACATTCCTAATGAGAGCTGTTTGTTCCCAATGTGAGAAGTTTCGGTTCCTGAGAATTCCTGAGAAGAGAGAGAACGGCAAGAATTCTAAAGATTCAAAATCAATTGATAATGCTGTTCAGTGAGTCGTTAGTGTTTTTGTATGTGTATTTTCATGTGTATTCATTTATTTTGATTTATGTATGTATTAATTAATTTTAAATTATTTATTTATTTTAATTTAAAAAATTCAATTGTATTTATTTTAATATTTATTTATTAAATTTGTTCTTTATTTTTATTTTATTTACATTAATGTACTTTTTAATTTTAATTTATTACATTTAAATAAAACTTAAATAAATAAATGTAAATAATAAATAAATAAAAATAAAGACGAATTAAAATAAATGTAATTAAAATAAAATAAATGCATTAAATTAAATTAAATTAAAAATTTATTTATTTATATAAAATTAAACAAATAAATAAACTTAATGTATTTATTTAAATTTGTATTAATCTAATTTTATTTATTATTATAATTTTTTTTATTTTATTTTATTTCGTTTATTTAATTTAATTTTATTGATGATTTATTTTTTTAATTAAATATTATTTTAGTTTTTTAAATGTCTTTATTTTAATTTTATTTAAAAAAAAACATTAATTTAATTTATTTTAATTAAATTAAATTAAATGCATTTAATTTAATTAAAAAATTTTTAGGAAAGGTTTCCCTGGACCTACAATAAATAAATCACTGGAGAATTATCTAATATTTGTGAAAGTCGTGAACATCTCCGGAAGTAAACTATGCATTACAGCGAATTGACAGAATTTGACCCTCTCCGTTTAAAGTGTTTATAAGCACTCTGTTTACACACCATTCTGGCTTGTTCAGCTCCCGCTTATCAGCCACCTGTCACCACTCAAGTCATTCTGGATGTTGGAGAAGACACTCCGACAAAATCCTCCAGTTTTGTGCTGCTCTCTTGACGAGGATACAAAAAGCCTGCGCTCTGTGTAACTCAACAGCTGGGTTGTTGTAGTAAAGCCACTGTTGGGTTGTTGCGTCGGAGGGCGGGTGGTGGAGGGGTGTTTTGTTTCAACTGTCAATGAGATTGATCCAGCCTATCCAACAATGGAAAAAATAATCCAATAACATGACCCAACAGGCTCAACCCAGAGTGTGACTTGCACTACTGCGTCAGTCAGACTAGGAAAAAGAAGGACAATTAGGAGGCAATATAACAGAAAGGGAAAGAAATGGATAAACATGACTGCTTTTTGTTTAAAATGGTTCAGGATGGGACGTTCCTAATGAGAGCCACTCCATTGCTATTATTAGTGCAAGATGTTTCAATTCCCGGTTCTCTCTCTTCCTGACGAACTGTAGATCTCAGCAGGCAAAACCGCTGGAGGCTCCTTTGCGCCCTGAGAGATCCTTTGTAGAGCATCGTATATCTGACATGTTGAAATCCAGCTTTTGCGTGTGCGTCGTCCTGGAGATACGACAACAGCCGAAATGTGAGAGGAAATGGAAAGATGGGATAGGACGGAAAGCTGTAAGTGTGAGATGGATAGCTGGTGAAGTGTGATTTGGAAAGGATTAGGTGTTTTAAAAGACTAACCTTTTTTTGTCCAAATGGGCACGGATGCCAACAATAAACAAAGTGGCCTGGCAGAAGAATTGCTCCATAACAAAGAGAAGAGGCCTGTAGACAGGGGAAGATCTCACTGGAAGCATTTCAATTTTTTGGATGGTAATGAGTCTCGCTATAAGTGGGATGTTGGCCTTCGTTTTCCTCCTACACAGCGTTCTCTTCCTTTCTAACGTATACTCTCCTCGTCTGTCTGTTTAAAGGCGACAGTACTCGCCTATACTCGGACACATGCTGACTGAAAATTCAGATGTGTTACGGCGATCCTGCCAGTGAAACTGTGCAATGTTCTGGATCACTTTAGGGAGACGGAGAGACAGATGTGGCCTTACTGTGATCTAAGACGCAGTGACGAGTTTTGGGGCGTGTGACCTTCCACTCATGATGAAACTGAAGTTTGCAAATGTACGTGTGTTGTTCTGGGTTTTTGTGTTCTCTTAGTTTTTAGATGTTGACTGGCAAGTGTGGTTTACTTTAGTGCTTCAGTGTGTCTCATTTGTTGGTTGTATGATTTATTGATGGACAAAATCACCCAGAATCCTTTACACTGAAAACAAATTGGTGTGGGATTTACAGTTTTCACATAGAAACTGATAGTCAATTACAATGAAATGGCAAGTAAAACGCAATGGAATATGAAATAATAATATATAATAATATTTTATACAGTGTAGTCATTCAGCATTTTGCGCGATATGCCGTATACACGATAAACCGGTGCAAATTTGAGAACCGGTAGAAATTTTGGATTATATCGCAGTTACACTCATGTGATGTTGCAGTGCTGTGTCGTCATGAAAGTTTATGCTTTGCATGCATTAAATCATGCAATTTTACATTTTCAAGCGAAAGAAAGCTTGTAGTTTTTCTTGCTTCATTGCATTTACCAGGTCGACAGCTGAGCAACTGTTTGGATCATTCATGGACAGAAACTAATCATTGTTCTCCAGCTCAACACAGTTAGTCTTATTGTTTAAATCTGGTGCTCCTGATTTACCGCGAGTACCATGTTTTACCATGCCTGATATGATCTCGCTCACTGCAGTGTGAACAAGTGAACACACAGAGTAGCATTATAACATAACGCAGAATAAAAGCTCAAGGCATCATCAAGCCACGCTTTTGTTTTGAATAAGCGACCTCGAGTGGCTAAAATGTTAGCCATTTAATAATATTAGATTATGCAATGCACATTTTAATATTATATATAATATGTCAAAATAAAATCATGTCATTGTCCCAGCCACCACACCATGCTCCGGCTCATTTGCATAAAGTTGAGCTCAACTTTGTCCCTGCGCCAGCGGTCTCTGTCACTGTAAAAAACAACTCTCATTGAAAGCAAATGAGGTCCAGTTGCTTTGTTGCGGCGAATCACTGTCCGTATGAACGTCCCTGTATGCATATATTTCAGAGTCCTTGTAATTATCCAGTTTCTTGGCTCGCACAAACACAATGTGCACAAAGAGCAAGGTCACAGTGTTTTGCTTTAGCACATTACTTAAATTGACATTTTTGGCAGAGGATTTTGACCAAATGGATCTGCGTATATTGCATTTATGGTGAGAAGTTAAATAAAACCTGTCAACTTCAATAAGTTCAAGACAACGAAAGCTCATGATTTGAGCACGGAGGAGAGCCTGTTAGCGTCTTGTAGGTTTCTGGGTCCGGCTCAAAGCCTGGTCTCATCAGCATCTGCAGTCCAGAGTCAGACTCCAAGTCAAACAGAGGGAAGAGGGATCGTCATTGATCTGGTGGCTCACAGGGAGAACAGACATCCTTACCTCCCTACCTTCCTTGCTGCTGTAACTGAGAAGAGTTTATTCGTGGTGTATGGAGACTGTGTCTGAACTCTGTGCTTTAGTCCACATTAGCTTGAATTACCGTTTGGTTATTCGTCTGGTGTCCCTAGGAAAACGTTCCTGCACCTTGCTGGCTCTAGTTTCAGGAGTCTGCTTGCCTTGGGCTTAATGTTAGAGCATGCATGCATGTACACGTATAAATATGTAGTTAGTCTAGACTGAGTAAACGAGGTAAAGAAATTGCACTTGACACCGCGAATTCATCCGAGCGTGCATCCGTGTATTGACTGACATATGACACGCATATGCTTTTGTACTTCCATTAGTTCTGTGAGTATGTGTATGTTTTCATTTATGGTGGAGATATTAATCTGCAGTTTCAATTTGAATCGGGTGTTGTATTAAATATTAAACCTTTTAATTTGATTCAGTTTGTTGCGACAAACACTCGATCCAGATGCTTGTGTACGTTCAGAAAGAATGATACATCTGTTTGTCACTGGGACTGTACCTTTACAAGTGTACACATTTGTACCCTATTTATTTACCCCTAAAGGGTGCATATTATTATTGAGCGTTTAATGCTTGTTTTCTCCCAGGACCCAACAGAATTCGGGGTGCTTGTAGAACAGACTTGTTTTGTTTTGTGTTTGGTTTAGATTTTGGTTTTTGGCTTGCTTTTTTATTTTTGTTGTTTTTGGTTTGGCTGTTTTTTTTTTTTTTTTACATTTTGGTTTGGTTTTGGTTTTGTTTGATGTTTTGTGCTGTGTTGTGTTTTAGTTTGTTGATTGTGGTTTAGCGCGTGTTCACAATTGTAGTTTGGTTCTCTTGGTTCGTTTGGTCCGGACTAAAAAAAGAAAATGATCGTCCTGGTTCACTTAGCGTTCACACTTTTTTAATTTTTAACACCGAACCTAAAGATACAAGGAATAAGGATAAGTTCACAACCTGATTGGACAGATTTTATGATGTATATTTGGGATAAAACCAAAGTCCCTTTAAGACAGGTCATTTCACTCGGCGGCCATCTTGGCATGCAAGTGCAGCTCCTCTCTTTGAATGGGGAGACATCAAATTCTCCAAAACTGTTCGCCAAGCTTACGATTAAATTTCATATTTGAAATCACCAATAAAATCTGACAACAACTGTCTCATAAAGTTTGTTTGTAAACGCTTGAATCATGAAAAAAACTGCATTTTTCAGCCTGGACAAAGCTAATGCGCATGCGCAGTCCTAAGCACGCGTCTCAGAATACTTCCTGTTTCTATAGCAACCGGAGCTTCTAACTGCAGCTGCAGTGACAATTTTACTAATCAACGATTGGCTCTTTCATTTAGAAGGCGGGGCTTGTTCGTCGTATTGGGCGTTGCACTTTCTCCCATTCATAAGTCCGTCTTCCTATATATAAAAGTCTTTGGCGAAACTTACCAAACCTCTGTGTTTTGACTAAATGTGCTGCTTGTATGTTTGTATATATGGTGGTATTTTTACCAGCTGAGAATCACAAAGAGCTTATGAAATGCGTAAACTATTTCTATTGCACGAAAACTCTTGATCTGCTGCGAGCAAATGCAGTTTCGAAGCCTGTACTGAACTGTAATGGGCAACGTATGAATTTAAGGTTGCATCTTGTGACATCACATCCTGTTTTTGGTTCGTTTACATGTCTTTGGTCCGTGTTCTGTTCATATTTCAGTCGAACCGCACCAGAGTTCGTTTGGAAGCAGATCGAGACCCATCTTTTTAGCGGTCTCGGTCTGCTTGTTTGGTGTGTGTCAGGGTTCAGATGGCAGCGCTCACACTTATTCAAATGAAGCGCACTAACAGAGCAATCACACCAAAGTTTGTTTTAATCCAACCAAACATGTCAGGTGTAAACACACCCTTTTTATTTTATTTCATTATTTCATTTCATCATTTAATTTAATTTAATTTAATTTAATTATTTATTTTTGTTTTATATTATATTATATTATATTATATTATATTATATTATATTAATTACACATTACTTCAGATGGAAGTTTTTTTTTTTTTGCAGACCACCTTCTTTGTCCCTGTCCACTTTTGTTTGATTCTAGTAATTCAAATGAGGTATTGCTGTGTGTGTATGTAGGAATGTGTTTATGTGTTTGTGGTTGGCAAAGATAGTCTGAGGCAATTTATTCCACTTTTTTTTTGTCTCTGAAAGGTATTTGAGTATAAGGGAATCAATGTTTGTTTATGTGAGTCTGTGTGTGTTAATTCACGTTTGTATGTGTTTTTGTACTTCTCACCCTGTCTGTTTGTTATGGCGGTCAGAACGAGAGAACCGTCTTAAACAGGCGGAAGACAGACCTTGTGGTCGGGGTTGAATTATTGACATAGTCCTGGCCAGACCTTACCCATGTGTCTCCAACAAATCCCTGGGCCTGGAATTTGACCCACTCATTTACATGCATACTGAGAATAGGCTTTATCCCGGTCCAGTAAAGCACACACACACACACACAGCGTTCCGGGGGGAGAGTTTCATTAGGACCGATCTGTACTCATGTGGAGCCTCTGGCTTTGGGGTTTGGGGAAAAAAGAGAGAGTGGGATCATGTAAAAGAGTCAGCTCTTTTTAGATCGGTTTGCATAATCATGTGCAACATTCAGTTTTGGCCTTGATTGTGTATCAAAACATTCCATGCTTTAGGATTTAGGTTAAAGGTCACTCTGTAGTGGAGCGGACGAGTCCTTTAGTTTGAGCCCATGCTGGACATTATGTCAAGTCAAATTTATTTATATAGCGTTTTTTACAATGCACATTGTTTCAAAGCAGCTTTACAGTATATATAGCGGTAAAACTTTACAATACGGGTGCACTAATATGCATTAATTCATGCTTAACTAATGCACAGATAATCATGAGTTAATGTATGACTCATGACGAACTAAACCATTTATTAATGATTACTGCATCAGCAACTAATGAAGATTATATATGATTAATAGATTAAGTAATCAATAAATTGTTATTAGTTAAATGTGTCATATTGTATTAATTCCTTAATAACACATTATATTAACTAAATTCATTAATTTACATTATTAGTTAATATAATATGTTATTAGGGAATGAATACATGATGTCATATTTAATTAATAGCAATTCATGTATTACTTAATCATATATAATGTTCATTAGTTGCTGATGCAGTAATCATTAATAAATGGTTTAGTTCGTCATGAGTCATACATTAACTCATGATTATCTGTGCATTAGTTAAGCATGAATTAATGCATATTAGAAGTGTTACCTATATAGCTTTACAGATACTATACAACTTTAAATGCATAATATAGCATTTTGCGACAATAATAGCAATCCAACATTTGAAATTTGATGTATAATGTATAGCACTTTACCTGTTCTTGTATATGTATGCAGGTAAATTTGGAAGAACTTATATATCCAGCTTTATATAAAGAGGTTAGAGGATAATGGTCAGTTAGCAGGATTGATGTTTCCCCAGAGAAGTGCTTCGGCAGCATATTTATCTTCATTTCCAGGAAACGGTCCTATTATCAGATCTTTTCAATATCTTCGAGTACAACACTGCTTTTAATTTGCAGCATCATTAGACTTTTAAATTCATTGATTCCTGATACAAGTCTTTTCTGTTTGGAACCAGTGGAAATAAATAAACACTTTAATTAACTTTTAATGAAAAGGCTTGAATGCCTCAGCCCCACTTTGCCTAATATCCGAAACATCACGGCACCAGATTTTTATAATTTGAAAATTGGATTAAAAGAGGGCTGGAAAGAGAAAGTAATCATGGACCCTTTTTTTTGCTTCATTTTACACACTTCAGGGAATTACAGGCTTATAATGAGTTGATATTCGTCTATGTTGTGTGTGTGTGTGTGTGTGCATGCATGTGTAAGTGAGAGAAAATTGGCATGTGCAATATTTATAGTGGCTTTGCATTCTCAAATAAATAAAAATAATTTAACACTCACACACACACACACATGCACGCGAGGTAAATAGAGCTGAGTAAATTCATATGCATCATATATATTTAGAACCTTAAACTATTCCGCTAAATATACTTAAATATGAATTTGTCAGACTGACTAGCAGTTTGCATGTGTGTGTGAGCGCATGTGTGTGTGTTTCTGTGTGTGCGTGTGCGCGCGTGCGTATGTGCATGTGTGTGCGTGTGTGTTTGTCTCTGTGTGCGTGTATGTGTGTGCGTGCGCGCGTGTGTAAGTGAAAGTTGGCATGTGCAATATTTTTAGTGGCTTTGCATTCTTAAATAAATACAAAATATTTAACACATACACACACAAAAGAGGTAAATAGAGTTGAGTACATATGTATGCATCATATATATTTAGAACCTTAAACTACTCCGACAACATTTTTAGCCAAATATACTTAAATATGAATTTATGTCAGACTGACTAGCAGTTATGTATTTATGTGGTTTGTGTGTGTGTGTGTGTGTATCTGTGCACGTGCATTTGGAAAACATATGCGGTTGGCCTGCAAGGTCTGTTCCCAGAAGCAAGAGATAATTCCCCTGTGACAGATGTTTCCAGATGTGTGGAATAGTTACTAATTGCAAAAGACTCCCACAGAGCTGTTTCTAACCCCCACCTCCTCCACTTTCCATGCAAGCCTCTAACATTAAAACCTGATCGGGGATAAACTCTCGCTAACACTCCGCACTGAAGATCTGGCCATGTGGGCACACACTGGCACACGTGCACAGTGGGATAGGGCTCATTTTAACAATTACATGATCTTTCAAATGTCTTTTACTGAGCTGAGATGATCGCCAAAAAATGCTTGATCTGTTCCAAAACCTATTGAGGCATCATAGATGTGCTCTCGAGGCGAGATCGGTTTCAAAAGGTAGGAAAATGAGTTATGCTGCCTGCTTTTAGCAGAATTCAAAGGCAGCAACTCATGTATGCTTTGCAGAGAAGCCGGTCTCAATGCATTGCGACAAGCTGATAAAACATTTTTTAATTTAAGATGCAGGACGAGGCACTTATTGCTTAAAACCATTTTTATCGCCACTCACTGGACATTTCACTTTGAAAGTGTCGCGAAACATGCAACGCAATATCACTATGCAGAAATGTCGCCACAGGCACACAAGCATGGGTTGGATATTTTGGGCGATTTCTACAGATAGTTCTTCTGGCCAGGAAGCATTACCTCAGACGGCGGACTTCCTCCTCATTAGGATGCTGTTTGGCATGTGATTGTTACTGTGATTGCATGTTCTCCACCTGTCATCTTAAATATCAGCAGCTCCGATTTGAGAGATTTCTACAAGACGTAAGCCATACAGATGCATAAAGACTGGTGTGTTTTCCATCTGCTGCAGGCAAAGTGAACAGTGAGTAACAACAAGGTTGGGGAATAAGCTAAATAAAAGCACTGATTCTCTTTGAATAGCATAACAGTAACTCCCCTGTCAGAACAATGTGTTTTTCCAGTAACAAGTTACTTTTTAAATTTCAATTGATCTAAAACTGTAAAGTCTGATGTATGCAAGTGCTGCTGAAGTGGAGATTTTTGATGAAACATGCGTATTGTAATTGAAAACCTGCAGACACAGATAGATCAAGTGTAATAAAATAAACACTTTTGGGTGTTTTCTTTCCACTAGTCTGAAAGATGATATGCCACGGAAGAAAATCTCAAAATCTCAAAATTGACCAGTATATGAAAAGTGTAGTGTCTTGCCTTGAATGGGTCATGAACTGCAGTGTTTTATTGTTTTATAATATTTCCTGGGGTGCACTTATAATGTTAGTATGATTTGTACATCAAAAATTTTCATAATTTAGAAATAAAATGCATTTTTCCTACCCGGATTTGAGTGCTCTGTTTGAAGGGCGTGTCTGCTGTGAGACCTCAGTGTAAACGCCCACTGCTGCGATTGGCTGCTGTGACACTGCAGTGTAAACGCCCACTGCTGTGATTGGCTGCTGTGAGACTGCAGTGTAAACGCCCACTGCTGTGATTGGCTGCTGTGAGACTTCAGTGTAAACGCCCACTGCTGTGATTGGCTGCTGTGAGACTTCAGTGTACACGCCCACTGCTGTGATTGGCTGCTGTGAGACTTCAGTGTAAACGCCCAGGTTGCTGTGATGATCACTGTAGCCGATCACAGACATGTTGAGTGCATGAATGCAGAGATATTGTCATTGTAACTCAATTTCTGCACACTAACGGACTGCCAAAATTGAGTCTGATTTACCAAAGAATCCACAGTGAAATGTAGCGAATACAAATACATAATGCTCAACTGAGACAATCACATTGTTGAAAATAAATAAGCACATTCCTAGCATTAGGATCCTTTGGAAGGTAATGTTATTTGTAGTCCATCCTGTATCGCTCTTCTCTCCTCGTCATCTCACTAACACGCCAGTGGGCGGGGCCAAAGTTGCGATGATGAAGTAGGCGTTGATCTTCTTTTGCAGAGGCGGTCTTTCACCATCTATTATAGGCTCATCTCTGGGCTTGGTTACAATAAAAGCTGTTTTTGGACTAAGAAGGACATTTTCAGTTCTGAAACTTACAGGATATTCTTATAGTTTGATGACCTCTTATACGTCAAAAGCTCAAGGAAGAATTTTATTTCTCAGTTTATGACCCCTTTAAAAACGCTTCTCAAACTCTGAACATAACACAAAACTTTAGACTGTTAAAAATCAGTTGAGGAAGAGCTTGTAAGGCAGCAGACCACAAAACATACTTTACATTCATCTGAGAATATCTTCATGCTTACGAATATACACTTCCTGGCCAAAAAAAAGACGCTGCTTGGATTTAAATGGGCAAATGCTTAAGAGTCAATGATTGGATCATTATTGCAGTTTTTCTAACCTTGATAGAGTGTGTAGCTTTTCATTTCATAAACAACCATGTAGGAAATACACATCATGGCATAATGACAATGTCATCCAAAAGTATTTGGGATGTGCTGGAGTTGTCGATACAAGATCTTGACCAAAAATGTATGCACCTCTTGATGGAAATAAATGTTGTGATGTTATGCATCAATATTTGCTCAAGATCTTGTATTGACAATGCAAGAGTCCAGCACTCTGTAAAGTCTCCTCCAGCACATCCCAAAGACTTTCAATAAATTTAAGGCCAGTTCATGTGTGAAGATGATTCCTCATGCTCCCTCCCAACCATTCTTTCACAGTTTGAGTCTGATGAATCTTGAATTGTCATCCTGAAATATGGGCCATGATGTGTCTTCCTGCATAGTTGTTTAAGAAATGAAAAGCTACACACTCCATCAATTAGGGTTAGAAGAACTGTTGCCAAACATATAAGATGCTAGAAACATAATAATCACTGCAATAATGATCCAATCCTAAACTCTTAAGCATTTGCCTTTTTAAACCCAAACAGCGACTCTTTTTGGCCTTGTAGTGTATATTGCGGTGCGAATCTATTCAGCAGCATTTCCCCCCTCAAAGCAATCTTACCTATACAATACCCATTATTCTTTCAAGTGTTAACAACCTTCTCCCCCAAATTCTTTTTTTGAAGTTTCACCAGAGCGCTACGTGCCTACGGCTTCTCAGGAGGGTTAGCAGACTGTGCCAGCTCGATCTGCGTTGGCCAGCGTCCGTCCACGGCTCCGACAGTAACAGCCTGCTGGGCATGAGGCTTGATCTTAGGCCAAGGTCTGCCTTTAATCACGGAGCACAAGACCAACACAATGCTCAGGAGTCTTGCTTGCTTTCTTGCGTTCTGGGATGATCCAGTCTGGTGCCGTGCCATCAGGATGGACTATCTTTTTATTGGTCTCTTGGGTTGTTTTATCCTATGTCCTGTATTTAAAGGGGACCTATTGTGTCTTAATTTAGTTTTTGGCCTCTACTAGAATAGGTTTTCATTAATGTTCAACATTCACATTAGTTTTCACATTGTTGCAGCTCCTCTCTTCCCAGTCTGTCAGTAACGCTCTGTTTAGTTCCTGTCTCTATGAAGCCCCTCCTTCTGAAAAGCACACTGTGCTCTGATTGGTCGGCTGGAGCAGTGTGTTGTGATTCCAGCGTGTTTGGGAAATGTCCCGCCCCTTACCATAACCGCCAGCTTCCACACACTACTAACTAACTCAACCAGGCCCCGCCCCTTTGTTCTGCGTATGAATGATTTAAATGAGGAATATTGTGACGTGTTCAAGACTACAATGGAGGCGTTTCAGGGAGTTCAGAAACACATTGCACACCAAATACACACCAAAGAAAGTTGAACTTGTAAAAAAGCATGGCATTGAATGGAAATGGCATTTAGACACACAAATTGTGTTCATTTCCTTTTGTATTCCACAAGTGTGCACTACGAGATCTTGCTGTAGCAGATAGCATTAGTGCAGACCCTTTCTTGACTGATCCCTATCAATTCATTATGTGATTCCAATGAACCACAACCATCTGGGACTGTAACAATGTTCTCAGTGTTCTGTTCTAGAGCCCCATCACACGCTACGTTTTAAAAGGGTCATGAAACAAGTTTTTTGAGACGAGTTGCACATGATAAGTGGTACGTTTTACACTTTTTTGGGATTGAAATCAATATAATATAATATAAAGCTGGTTCAAGACTAGAATACAGCCTAGGCTATAATTGCTTGTTAACTGCTTTGACCTATGCTTTCATAGAAGGATATACTGTACATCTGTATGCATACAGGTGCTATAGCTGCTTTATGCTGATGGTTGTTTATGAAAGCTTGTTTTCATGATTAGATTATATTGTTGAAGTACTGAATTGACTACACGCACCCTAATATCCCAACACCCTGTTGTCCTCCACACCCTGTTCCCAAGATGCAACCCACTTAGTTGTTCCAATACTTTAAGAATGTCTGTTTGTGGAAGAGCTTTTTAATAAAGATGGAAAATGGAAGCTAATCAAATGCACACCCTCATCAGCTCGAGTTGAGTTACATCAATATTGCATCATATCAGACAAACTTTAGTGTAGAGGACAGTGAGAAGATGAGGTTTCAATGAGAAGACGGAAGATGTTTGTCATTCTGTTTTAGGGGCCTTCAGAGGGTGCAATATCAATGTTTTTTTATTTTATTTTTTATCTTTTATCTGTTTTATTATCGTAAATTAGAATTTAAATTATGTAGATGTTTGTCGAGGTGCCTTTTGGGGGGATTTAAATGCTTTACATTTTTTTATTTTATTTAAATTATAATTTTGTATTACTTTTTTTTATTTAATTGAATTTTATTTATTTTGTATATTTTGTATTTTTTATTTGTTTATATTTAATTTATTTAATTACATTTAATTTAATTGTTTTTAATAGATTTTTTATTTTTTATATTGTATTTTATTATATTTTATTTTATTATTTCATTGTTTTATTTTAAAATTTAATTAATTTGATTTTATTAGATTTTTTTTTATATTATATTTTATTTATTATTTATTTATTTAGTTCGTTTTTATTTTACAATAACTGGCTACTAAGTTAATGTGTACAAAAAATGTACTAATAAAACGACAACCCTATTTTTTTAGTAAAATGGACTTTAATACTGATATGTATTCGAATGGTAATATGATCGGGTCTGAGTATCAGTAAAAGTCTTCATCAGGTCTTTCTCAGGAGCGATGCCAGAGATACAAAGAGATTACTAGATCATTGTTTTTGGTTTTAATTTGGCTTTTGCCCAAGAGTTTTGAGAGCTTTATTTGTTTTAAAATTGCTTTTCTAAGAAAATTCTGACATCATTTTGAGGACAAGTGGGAAAGATGATGCCAAAACTCCTGATAAAATTCCACTGGGGGTCCATCTGGATCTGGTGATTTGATGTTTACTGTGAGGTTGAACAGGGCTTTTCAATCTGGTGTCTGTGGAAAGTTTGGAAGAAAACATATTTTTTTTGGGCTGTCAAAGTTAAAATGTTGTACTGCGGTTTATGACGCTGCTGTAAATGTAGGAAGAGATTTGAAGTACTTTCACTTTTAGATACAACCTGTTTATGGCAATCTCTACAGATTGAACCATCTCCAAGTACTGAATTAGGGCTGCAACTAATGATTATTTTGTTAATTGAATAATCTGTTGATTATTTATTTGATTAATCATTTAATTGGATAATCATTCAATCATCCTGCTATTCATCCAGCCCAATGTTGTCCTTCAAACAATCTAATTTATGAAAACAAACATAGTGTATATGTAGGCTAGGCTGTACGTTATGTGCAAAAAAGCTTGAAATATAAACATTTTTTTAAAGCAGAAGTTAAAATCAATAAAATGAAAATAAATAAAAGCAGACTAAATGTTAACTGGTAAGGTCGGAGGAACACACATTCACTTATGAACATAATAATTATATTACATTTGCAAGAGGATCGTCAATATTTGCGAGTTCTTAATATCAAAAAGTGAAGTCATTCCACGGTTTTTAATGGCTGTCATCAGTTCGCTAGTGTGTGCCAGATTTCAGTTCAAATTGTTTTCGTCTTGAAAAAGAGAATTCTGTTTTTTGTTAAGAATTCATATTTTGTTATTAAACTCCCATTAGCGTTGACATTCAGAAGGCATCTGAGCGCCCAGGAGACTCAGGCTTCCAATCATGTTTATTGTCTTTTCATTTTCTTATTCTTTCTTATTACATTAAAAAAAAAAAAGAAAAAAGAAAGATTTTTTTCCCCCTCTGATAACTACTTTTGCTGTTTCCCTTATGAGTCATGAGGTGAGTCATTAGTTTCCAGGAATAATGTCCATTCTTACAGGAGATAGTTATTAAAATTACTGTAATTTCTCAATGAGGCATTAAACACCATCTGCTAGTGGGGTGTGAAGGTGATTGGGATAAACGCAGCGCTTATGTGAGTGTGCTCAGAGATGATTATGCTGCCAATAAATGTGGAGTTGTTAGTGATAAAGTATCTATTTGTGAACATGATTACTGTGTGTAGTATGAGAATTATTTATTTGTTTATGCTATATTATATGCATATCTGATGCATAACAGTTGTGCTGTTGTTGTGATTAGGGCATGTTTGTGGGTCTGATATTGCTTCAAAGTTTAATAAACAAGAACTGTTAATATTGCACAATGTGCGTTTCAGGCCAAACTTGGCCAGTTTATTAGTATATTTGTCTCAGCCAACAAAAAGGATCACAAAATAAGCCAGAGCATCAAACTTTGCTATATCCATAATCTGACACACACTACTGTTCAAAAGGTTAGAATATTTATTAATGTTTAAAGGGGTGATGAATTGAGAAATCAACTTTCCCTTGAGCTTTTGATATATAAAAGGTCATGGTAATATAAGAATATCCTGTAAGCTTCAGAGCTGAAAACTTCCTAGTTAGTCAAAGAAAAGCTTTTATAGACACCAGGCCCAGAAAACGCAAGCTCTCAAATATATACTGATCTATGACGTAATAGAAGGGGGAAACGCCGCCTCTACAGATAAATATGTACGCCTGCTTCTGTAGCCACGCCCACCGACTCGTGGAGCTAAACGGATCACGCTACCGAGCTGTAAACATGCCGAAGACAGCAATATATTGCGTTGTGCCTGGTTGTGGAAGAACACAGTCGCTGCATAAGATTCTAATATTAGAAATGAGTGGTTGAACTTTATTTTTAATGAAGTTCCAGCTCACGTGGGGAAGTCATTGCGTGTTTGCTCGCTTCATTTCACCGCGGAATCGTTTGAAAACAAGACACAGGTCGATATTGGATTTGCAGTCAGATTGAGATTAAAAGACAATGCTGTGCCTTCTATATTGGATCCGACAGGAATGGTGCAACACACTAATGTGAGTAAAACATGTTTTTGTATATGTGATAGTATTGCATTGTTACAGATCAAATACAATGTTACATCGTGTACATGTCTAACTAAACATAACTTACCACGCTGTCACAGGGCTCGCAAAGCCCAACGTCCCGGGGATGTGCGTTGTTCACTCTCTTGACTTGATATTTGAAGGAAAAATACAATCGTGGAAGTTTTTGCGGTCTGCAATGTTCTTGGCGTGCGCGCGTGTATGTGTGATGCACGGTTCGCGCTTATATCCACCGATCGGGCGGACCAAGTAATGTAAAATAACATTCATATTAATTGCGCGTGGATGAGATATAAATCATTGTGTTTGTTTGATAAAGACATTTTGCGAGCCCTGAGGGACGAATCATTCCGGTTGCCGTTTCTCCACGCTTTCAAAACAATGCCCCACGCGTAATCACCGGGGAGCCGAAGCTCATTAAATATGCAAAGCTTATCCAATCATAGCAGTGGGCGTTTACTTCCAAGTCTTCAGTGCGTCACGCCCATAAAAACCGAGCGTTCCATGAGAGAGGCTCAAAACCAGGGTAGAAAATAGCCTATTACTTATTCATTATGATGTTTTTGAATGTAAAAACCACGCAAACGTCACAACTAGACCTCAGACAACAGTATAAAAAAATAAAAAAAGCCAGTTCATGACCCTTTTAATGTTTATGCTCACCAAGACTGCCTTTACTTGATTAAAAAAAAAAGCAGTAATATTGTGAAATATTATTACAATTCTAAGAACTGTTTTCTATGTGAATACATGTTCAAATGTAATTTATTTATGAATTTTCAGCATCATTACTCCACATGATCCTTCAGAAATCATTCTAATATGCTGATTTGATGCTCAAGAAACAATATGATTATTATCAGCGTTAAAACGGTTCATATTTTTGTGGAAACCGTGATTTTACTCAGTATTCTTTGATGAATAGAAAGTTCAAAAGATCAGCATTTATTTAAAAAGTTAAAAATGATAGATTTCTTTACTGTCACTTTTGATCAATTTAATGCATCATTGCTGAAAAAATGTATCAATTTCTTTTATAAATAAAAAAAGATCATACTGACCTCAAGCTTTTGAATGATAGTTTATGGTAGATATGGTAGAATTCATGATTTTTTTTGAAGCATGCACATTTTTGTGCTATTTATAGTCCTTCTATTGCAACTGAATTGAGCCGATTTACTTGTTTATTTCATATTGTTTGTATAATATATTATCAAGTTCATTTTTATCCTATTGTCTATGAAATGCATGACACTGCTTTCTTGGCACTGTAAGGATTGGTGTAGTTTGTATGTATAGCAGCGGTTCACCCTCTGCAGGTCTCCTGCTGTATGTTCACAATGTTTTATAATGATTCATTCCTATTCAGGTAAATATTCTTCATTCAGTTAAGCGGCCATGAGTGCGATATGAGAGCGGCCTCTGTTTGGAGCGATTAGAGGAAAGAGATATTTATCAGTGATAATTGACATGTCGCTGGGAGTGGAGGGCTGGTTCTGCTTGGCTACAGAATCATACTGGATCTGTTATTTGTTTTTCCATCTGTTCGGAATAAAAGAGGGAGGCTCTGTTGTCTCTGAGACAGCTGTGATGTCAGAGTCAGAGAAGGATTGGACGGGTTTGGAGAATTGGGGGGTAAGACATGACCTATGCTTTTGTATTAGGGTAGCAGTGGTCGATTGGGTTTATCACAAGCAGTCTGGCTGATATGATGACTTAATCAAGAAGATCATGGCGTCAGTGGCTGGACTGAGTCAGGAGACAAACAATCTTGTATGGAAACTAATACATATATGCACTATACCGTTCAAAAGTTTGAGGTCAGTTTTTTTCTTTCAAAATCCCAGCAAGGATGCATTAAAATCTGACATTTGTAATGTTACAAAATATTCTATTTCAAATAAATGCTTTCTATTCATCAAAGAATCCGGAAAAATAAAACATATCACGGTTTCCACAAAAATCTGAAGCCGTTTCAACACTGATAATAATTAGAAATGTTTCTTGAGCATCAAATCATCATATTAGAATGATTTCTGAAGGATCATGTGACACTGAAGACTGGAGTAATGATGCTGAAAATTCAGCTTTGATCACAGGAATAACTAAAATTTTAACATACACTATATTGCCAAAAGTTTTGGGACGTCTGCCTTTACATGCACATGAACTTTAATGACATCCCATTCTTAATCCGTAGGGTTTAATATGGAGTCGGCCCACCCTTTGCAGCTATAACAGCTTCAGCTCTTCTGGGAAGGCTTTCCACAAGGTTTAGGAGTGTGTTTATGGGAATTTTTGACCATTCTTCTAGAAGCGCATTTGTGAGGTCAGGCACTGATGTTGGACGAGAAGGCCTGGCTCGCAGTCTCCGCTCTAATTCATCCCAAAGGTGTTCTATCGGGATGAGGTCAGGACTCTGTGCAAGCCAGTCAAGTTCCTCCACACCAGACTCGCTAATCCATGTCTTTATGGACCAACGCTTTGTGCACTGGTGCGCAGTCATGTTGGAACAGGAAGGGGCCATCCCCAAACTGTTCCCACAAAGTTGGGAGCATGAAATTGTCCAAAAAATTGTCTTGGTATGCTGAAGCATTAAGAGTTCCTTTCACTGGAACTAAGGGGTCAAGCCCAACCCCTGAAAAACAACCCCACCCCATAATCCCTCCTCCACCAAACTTTACACTTGGCACAATGCAATCCGGCAAGTCCCGTTCTCCTGGCAACCGCCAAACCCAGACTCATCCATGGGATTGCCAGACAGAGAAGTGTGATTGATCACTCCAGAGAACACGTCTCACTGCTCTAGAGTCTAGTGGCGGCATGCTTTACCCCACTGCATCCCACACTTTGCATTGCACTTGGTGATGTAAGGCTTGGATGAGCTGCTCGGCCATGGAAACGCATTCCATGAAGCTCTCTACACACTGTTCTTGAGCTCATCTGAAGGCCACATGAAGTTTGGAGGTCTGTAGCTGTTGACTCTCCAGAAAGTTGGCGACTTCTGCGCACTGTGACCCTCAGCATGCGCTGACCCCGCTCTGTGATTTTACGTGGCGTATCACTTCGTGGCTGAGTTGCTGTTGTTCCCAATTGCTTCCACTTTGTTGTAACACCACTAACAGTTGAGCGTGGAATATTTAGTAGTGAGGAAATTTCACGAATGGACTTATTGCACAGGTGGCAACCTATCACGGTACCACACTTGAGTTCACTGAGCTCCTGAGAGCGAGCCATTCTTTCACAAATGTTTGTAGAAGCGTCTGCATGCCTAGTGCTTGATTTATACACCTGTGGCCATGAAGTGATTGAACACCTGAATTCAGTGATTTGGAGGGGTGTCCCAATACTTTTGGCAATATAGTGTATTTTCACATAGAAAACAGCTATTTTAAATTCTTATAATATTTCAAAATTTTTACTGTTTTTATTGTACACTGTAAACCCTAACACTCAAAATAATGAATTGGTTTGAGTAGAGCCAACTTAAATTAAACACATTAGTTCAATCAAATTAACTTTTATGAGTATTTAGAACTCTCTTTTTCTTTTAAGTTCTCAAAACTGACACATTTGAAGTAATCTGAATTGTTTCATTGTTTTGAGTTTTATGAACTTGTTTCTTTTAATTCAGACTAACTTAAATTTAACTTAAACTTGGCTGGGATCTCTACTGTATTTCCCAGCATGCTTAGCCATGACACTCAAAAGGGAGAGTAAATGCTAAAATTAAGTGTTATATAATGTTTTTTTGTTGTTGCAAGATTAATGTTAAGTGGGAGATTTAGTAGTGAATAATGTTAAGCTATGCTAATTTAGAAGAGTTTCTATCAAAGCATTGTGTTACCAATTAGCAAGTTAGCATTTACTGATTTAGCTTGTTAAAGCTATTTAAGTTTCCACTACTAAAAATATTTAATTTGCTATTACATTATAATTTTAAGTTACATTTATGAATTAGCTTACTCAAACAATTCAAGTTTGGAGCAATTCAAATGTATGAGTACAAAATAAAAATATGCAATTTCTTCTTAAACTTTGAATTTCTTAAATTAAAAAAAAAATTATGTAACTGATTGCCTCAATTTTTTTGAGTTTTGCCAACTTGGGTTTACAGTGTATTTTTGATCATATAAATGCAGCTTTGCGGAGCAGAAGAGACTTCTTTCAAAACTTAAAAAATCTTTCCGACCCCAGACTTTTGAACGGTAGTGTAGATGTACCAGATATAAAAAGATAATATTTAATGACTTGCCTCATGAGATTAGAAATGATAACCTAACCAGATCAAACAAAGACTAAACGTCATGAATTGGATTTAATAGACATTTTTCTTGTTGACACAGTGCCTCAGTTCTGACTGGACCTCGTCTGTTTTGTTTCAGATGCATCATCAGCCCAAATACGATGGGACGCTTCACAATGCTGTCGTCTGTCCAGATGGAGTGACATTTGTCTGGTAAAAAAACATGTTGTTTCATCAAATAAACTCTCCCACCTGAACACATATGCTGGTCTCACAGGATGCTTATTGAGGATCTGTGCAGTAAATAAAATCTGTGTAGATTTACAAAACCTGAATTTATCGCTCAAGTGCTCTCGATCTCACTTAGGAGCGCAGAGGATCCAGGACTATAATGTCTATCCAACCGTGAACCCGAGGGAAAGAATGCAGCAGACTCAAATGTTATCAGCCTCTGTCTCGCATTCACAGCTCTGATCCTGCTCCAATTTAAGTTGGAAAGTTTAAATTCCAATTTTTAACCCATTCTGCCGTATTTACTTATTTATTTATTGCATTGTCTGAAAAGATGGTTAATCTTAATTATGTCACAAGTCGAAATTGTCTTACAAAGTTGAAATTATGAGAAAGTCAAAATTATTACATGCTAAGTCAATTATGAGATAAAAAGACAAAATTAAGATAAGTTAAAAATGTCATACTGTCATAATTATGACCGGAGGGGTCATGCCCATTCAAACCGCACGTGCCTACTTGAGCCAAATGAATCGGAATGCAGTTTCCAAAAGACAAAAAAATAATATTTTTATATTTGATAATTAACCCTTTGAAGTGTACGACCACACTAGTGTGATTAGAACGTTTGGGAACGTGGGGAAGTGTGTGTGCGTGTTTTTGAGGGAGGTGGGGGTAGAGGTCTACACGGAGGACCGGAGACCCGAGGACCGGAGGCCCGACGTGATCAGAGTCAGTCAGTGCTGTCCGTGTTTTGTAACGTGCAACTTGTACAATTAGAATGAGAAAAGTGTGAGCGTGCCCAGCCGTCAAAAGCAGAGCGGGCCCTTGTCAAAAAATCCTATTGGAATTTCAGTTTATCCTGTAGGATCTTATTGGATTCTTAGAATCTTATTGGACATTTGCGTTTTTATTTAATGGAATTTCACTTTGTCCTGTGGGATCTTATTGGATTCTTAGAATCTTATTGGACATTGCGTTTTTATTTAATGGAATTTCACTTTGTCCTGTGGGATCTTATTGGATTCTTAGAATCTTATTGGACATTGCGTTTTTATTTAATGGAATTTCACTTTGTCCTGTGGGATCTTATTGGATTCTTAGAATCTTATTGGACATTGCGTTTTTATTTAATGGAATTTCACTTTGTCCTGTGGGATCTTATTGGATTCTTAGAATCTTATTGGACATTGCGTTTTTATTTAATGGAATTTCACTTTGTCCTGTGGGATCTTATTGGATTCTTAGAATCTTATTGGACATTGCGTTTTTATTTAATGGAATTTCACTTTGTCCTGTAGGATCTTATTGGATTCTTAGAATCTTATTGGACATTGCGTTTTTATTTAATGGAATTTCACTTTGTCCTGTGGGATCTTATTGGATTCTTAGAATCTTATTGGACATTGCGTTTTTATTTAATGGAATTTCAGTTTATCCTGTAGGATCTTATTGGATTCTTAGAATCTTATTGGACATTGCGTTTTTATTTAATGGAATTTCACTTTGTCCTGTGGGATCTTATTGGATTCTTAGAATCTTATTGGACATTGCGTTTTTATTTAATGGAATTTCACTTTGTCCTGTGGGATCTTATTGGATTCTTAGAATCTTATTGGACATTGCGTTTTTATTTAATGGAATTTCACTTTGTCCTGTGGGATCTTATTGGATTCTTAGAATCCTATTGGACATTCTAATTTTATTTTAATGGAATTTGAATTTGTCCTGTAGGATCTTACTTAGAATCTTATTGGACATTGTGTTTTTATTTAATGGAATTTCACTTTGTCCTGTGATATTTTTTATTATTACTTATTATAATAAATTCATTATTAATTAATGAATTACTTTTTAGAGTCACCCTGGAATGAAAATAAAGTCACCATTCTGTTGGCCATATGTCCTTCTATCTGTTTCGGACCTCATAAGCAGAAATAAAATAAACAAACGTCCTGCACGCGCTCCTCTATGGCAGTGAATGGCAGTGAAATCCAGGCTAAAACCTTACAGAAAAAGGATACAAAAGTATCACGCAATGATACAGGGAGACGCGCGCCATATATGGAAAGTGTTCAGGAGGGAAATCACTCGCTCCAGACGCTCTATTCGCGTTCGGTGTGAACGCAGCATAAGGTTTTGCAGAGCTCGGCCGTTACTCTGTGTGCGTTCCTGTGAGTGCGTGCGAGCCATATTACTATAACTTGCACTGTTGTCATGGCACCCAGGATAAGCACACACACGCACCATTTTGAGACATCAGACTCAATAGAAACAAACGTGAGTCTCGTCTCTTTTATAAGGTACATAATAAGAAATAATACAATAATACTATAATGAGGTAAACCTCCTGAGGTGAATGCTTTGTACCGGTTGTCATGACAACATTGCGTGAGCGCTGACGGCTCGTACACACACTCAGAGGAACGTGCGCACAGAATAATGGCCGAGATCGGTATTTTGACTGAATAATACTGAACGCGAATAGAGCGCCTGGAGCGAGTGATTTCCCTCCTGAACACTTTCCATATGTGGCGGCGCGTCTCCCTGTATCATTGCGTGATACTTTTGTATCCTTTTTGTAAAGTTTTAGCCTGGTCGCAATTCACTGCCATTATATGGAGGAGTGCGTGCAGGACGTTTTTCAAAATTTCAAAAAAAGATAGAAGGACATAGGGCATTGGAACAGCAGCAGGGGGAGTAAAAGATGGCTTTATTTTCATTTCAGGGTGAACTATCCCTTAAACTTTTTAGAGTAACGTGTGTGTGTGTGTGTGTGTGTGAGAGAGAGAGAGAGAGAGAGAGACCCAATTGGATCCCATTTAAAATCCTGTAGAAATTATCCTACAGGATATTTATGTATTGTCTTATAAGACAATTCCCACAGAATCCAATAGGAATTAGATGAGAATCTTATATAAACATCCTATAAGACTATTTCTAACGGAATCCTATAAGAACGGTTCCAAAATATGATAGAAATTCTATATGGAATCCTGTACAGGTTTCTTATTGGAATCCTTTAGGATTATTTGACAAGGGGGTGCACGGTGATCATGAGTTTTCCTGTTTCTATGTGTACAAACTTTTCTATGATGCTCAAATTGCGTTAAAAAGCATAGGCCACATTTCAGGCTGCTCCAGCTAACGCGCATGTGCACTTCATAATAATATAATGCATTAACCGTCTTGTTATAATGTACACTCGCCTAAAGGATTATTAGGAACACCTGTTCAATTTCTCATTAATGCAATTATCTAATCAACCAATCACATGGCAGTTGCTTCAATTCATTTAGGGGTGTGGTCCTGGTCAAGACAATCTCCTGAACTCCAAACTGAATGTCAGAATGGGAAAGAAAGGTGATTGAAGCAATTTTGAGCGTGGCATGGTTGTTGGTGCCAGACGGGCCGGTCTGAGTATTTCACAATCTGCTCAGTTACTGGGATTTTCATGCACAACCATTTCTAGAGTTTACAAAGAATGGTGTGAAAAGGGAAAAACATCCAGTATGCGGCAGTCCTGTGGGCGAAAATGCCTTGTTGATGCTAGAGGTCAGAGGAGAATGGGCCGACTGATTCAAGCTGATAGAAGAGCAACTTTGACTTAAATAACCACTCGTTACAACCGAGGTATGCAGCAAAGCATTTGTGAAGCCACAACACGCACAACCTTGAGGCGGATGGGCTACAACAGCAGAAGACCCCACCGGGTACCACTCATCTCCACTACAAATAGGAAAAAGAGGCTACAATTTGCACGAGCTCACCAAAATTGGACAGTTGAAGACTGGAAAAATGTTGCCTGGTCTGATGAGTCTCGATTTCTGTTGAGACATTCAGATGGTAGTCAGAATTTGGCGTAAACAGAATGAGAACATGGATCCATCATGCCTTGTTACCACTGTGCAGGCTGGTGGTGGTGGTGTAATGGTGTGGGGGATGTTTTCTTGGCACACTTTAGGCCCCTTAGTGCCAATTGGGCATCGTTTAAATGCCACGGCCTACCTGAGCATTGTTTCTGACCATGTCCATCCCTTTATGACCACCATGTACCCATCCTCTGATGGCTACTTCCAGCAGGATAATGCACCATGTCACAAAGCTCGAATCATTTCAAATTGGTTTCTTGAACATGACAATGAGTTCACTGTACTAAAATGGCCCCCACAGTCACCAGATCTCAACCCAATAGAGCATCTTTGGGATGTGGTGGAACGGGAGCTTCGTGCCCTGGATGTGCATCCCACAAATCTCCATCAACTGCAACATGCTATCCTATCAATATGGGCCAACATTTCTAAAGAATGCTTTCAGCACCTTGTTGAATCAATGCCACGTAGAATTAAGGCAGTTCTGAAGGCGAAAGGGGGTCAAACACAGTATTAGTATGGTGTTCCTAATAATCCTTTAGGTGAGTGTATATTTCTGCTCAGACTCGGCTCAGAGATGATTTTAAATAAGTAGTAATGCTACCGTCTGTGCCCATGGCTCTGAACAAGCAATCGTTTTTACATTTCAAAAGGGCAAACAGTTGAAGTTATCTCAAAAGTCACATTTGTCATCCGTCACCGTGACAGCAAGTGGACTTTTGAAGCTGGAATAATGAGTGGATGAAGCATGCTCGGCAAGAGCATTTATGGAATTTCTCGGTTCTGCTCGGGTCCGGGATCCAATTTGTCTTATTGTTTATTTAAATAATTTAAATAATTAAAGGATTAAAAGGGATTTAAGGCAATAAAGAAAAAGAAATAAGAACGGTAAAAGTTCCAGTTCTATTGTAATTATGAAGTATGAACTATTTGCAAATAATAATAAGTAATAATAATAAAAAATTTAAATATGCACACATTCACTCTTATTTTCACCTGCCTAGTATGTAAAAAATGCGAAACGTCAAATTCAGTTATGATTTACATAATGTAATTTTCAATTCAAAATGGTGAAATTTTATAAAATAATGTCAAGTAGTTTGCATCACTTAATATTACTGTTGGTCGCTGAACGTTTTTATTGTAAAACAGTTGTCAAATATTAAATGTTTAGCTACTTACACCTTATGACGCACTCTTTCACTGCTATAACTAAAGTGTTGCGTTGGAATTGGCACTAACAGTAAGCCCCGCCTTCTTTGATTTGATTGGCCATCTCACTCATCCATAGAAATCACATGTAAAAATCGACTAATTTTTGTTCCGGACATTCGTGTTGGTGTGAACAGGCCTTAAAGGCTCAAATAAACTTTTTATTCACTGCATTCCAAAGCATAATAGTTTTTACCCCCCCAAACATGTTGTTCCCCTTTGTTTTGAACTGAAGAAATCGAGATCCGTTCCAAAACGCAATGGCAATCCATGAACAAATTATTCTTTCGAGTCAATTCTTTTCAATTAATCAGTTTTACTGGTTCACAAACCATCAGCTAATTCAGTGGTCCATTCACATCCATCCATCCATCCATCCACCCTCCTCCTTCCATCCGTCCATCCATCCATCCACCCTCTTCCTTCCATCCATCCATCCATCCACTCTCTTCCTTCCTTCCTTCCTTCCTTCCATGCATCCACAGTCTTCCTTCCATCTGTCCATCCATCATCCATCCATCCATTCTCTTCCTTCCATCCATCCACCCATCCACTCTCTTCCTTCCTTCCATCCATCCATCCATCCATCCTCTTCCTTCCTTCCTTCCATCCATCCACCCTCTTCCTTCCATCCATCCATCCACTCTCTTCCTTCCATCATCCATCCATCCATCCACTCTCTTCCTTCCTTCCATCTATCCATCATCCTCTTCCTTCCTTCCTTCCTTCCTTCCATCCTTCCATCCATCCATCCATCCACCTCTTCCTTCCATCCATCCATCCATCCATCCAACCATCCACCTTCTTCCATCCTTCCATCCATCCATCCATCCTCTTCCTTCGTTCCTTTCTTCCTTCCATCCTTCCATCCATCTACTATTTTCCTTCCATCCATCCATCCATCCATCCATCCATCCACTCTCTTCCTTCCATCCATCCATCCTCTTCCTTCCATCCATCCATCCATCCATCCATCCACTCTCTTCCTTCCATCCATCCATTCATCCACTCTCTTCCTTCCTTCCTTCCATCCATCCATGCATCCTCTTCCTTCCTTCCTTCCTTCCTTCCTTCCTTCCTTCCTTCCTTCCTTCCATCCATCCATCCACCCTCTTCCATCCATCCATTCATCCACTCTCTTCCTTCCTTCCATCCATCCATACATCCTCTTCCTTCCTTCCTTCCTTCCTTCCTTCCTTCCTTCCTTCCTTCCTTCCTTCCTTCCTTCCATCCATCCATCCACCCTCTTCCTTCCATCCATTCATCCACTCTCTTCCTTTCTTACTTCCATCCATCATCCATCTTCTTCCTTCCTTCCTTCCTTCCATCCATCCACCCTCTTCCTTTCATCCATCCATCCACCTTCTTCCATCCATCCATCGTAGTTTTAAGCACTTTTACTCAAGTGGAAATTTAAAAATGTAAAAACTTTTTTGTTGTTTGTTTTTAGTTTAAGCCAAACAGAGCTTTTTTGACCTGCATTAATGCCTTGCCAAGACTTTGATATTGGAATACATTTATGATATTTTAAGATGAATTCAATATTTTGTCACATTTTGCATAATTTGATGCACATGAAGCAAATATTTGTTGATAATGTTAAGTGATTTACTTTTTTTGTAATGTATGTACATTTATTCAAATTAGTTTTTACACAGTAAATATT
>CM077212.1:2635000-2757500 GCA_039654625.1 Rhinogobio ventralis
TTTCTGTCTGTTGTCCATTCTATCTATCTATCTATCTATCTATCTATCTATCTATCTATCTATCTATCTATCTATCTATCTATCTATCTATCTATCTTGTCATCTAGTCTTTCTGTCATTCCATCCATCCATCTCTTTCATTCATCCTATCTATCATTTCATCCATTTTACCTTTAGTTCCACCCATCCGTCCGTCCGTCCATCCATCCGTCCGTCCGTCCATCCATCCATCCATCCATCCATCCATCCATCCATCCATCCATCCATCCAATCTATCATCTATCCATCCATCCATCCATCTATCCACCTATCCACCTATCCATCTATCATCTATCTGTCCATCCATCCATCCATCCAATCTATCATCTATCCATCCATCCATCCATCTATCCACCTATCCACCTATCCATCTATCATCTATCTGTCCGTCCATCCATCCATCAATGTGTGGATATATGTACAAACATACTGCATACTGTATGTGATATGTATTTATGTAAAAATAGTTAGATATTAACATTGTATATTAAATAAATAAATACAAAAATAAATAGTAGGTGAAACTCTTATTGGCTTCTTTTGGAACTTTTATAATATCTCTCTGCAATTTACATATACGTGTATATATGTGTTTGTATATATATATATATAGTAGGCTAAAGTTGTGTGGACTACTTTTATGATACATTTCTGCTAGTTTTAATTAAGATCAACACCTCGAACATAAAACTCCCCCTAGTTGAAGAAACACCTGCTTACAAAATGCACATTGGCAAAAGCATTTCAGATCAGATTTATATCAGGAAACCCAACCGCAGTTTCATAATAAGAAACACAAACACACATATTCACACAGTCTAAAAATAGCATGCAGATTTTCCTTGACTGTTTTCCTCTACGTTGCAGGTAGTGAAATGCAACAGGTTTCATCCGTCACGTGAAGAAGCGCGGAAGACTGTCTCATCGCTCATCAAAGTGCCGGCCACCTGTCCTGCTGCATCAAACGCACAACGTGGCCTGGTATTTTACCAGTATTTCTGGAACAAACACAACTGCCATGCTAACACCCCTGCTGTTCATTATCCCACGGAGATCTTTTTATCCAGTGCAACACTTTGGAGACTGTCAAAGCGCTCAGCTCGTGAGAGATTTACTCGTCTGGAGAGTGTACGGCTGTCCTCTGCCTCCCAGCTTTTGTCAGCAGCGGTTTGGAAGCTCTTGAACATCTGTATGTGCCTCCAGTTGTTTGTAATAGTGATGGTGTAAGGAGAGAGACACCCTTTTCTCTTTCTGAGCCCCCCTTCCTTCTCAAATCCCACATCAGTCCATCTGGTTTATGTTTGTTTGGCTAAGTCTGGACCGTAGCTGCTTTTCAAACTCTTGCTGCTGGCTGTTTTGGGGTCCAGATGGCTTTATCGCTGTGCTTCACGTGTCCTTCATGGGTCGTCTGTGATGAGGAAGCCCTTCCCTATACGTTGATCCTCTGAGATTAGTGTCTAGTGGTGAAGCATTGGTCATTTATGCTCTACAACTGTACAACCGTGGAGGGCAGCGGTTGAGGCCAAATCTACTAACGTCAGGCCTCTATGATTTTGCTTCTACACTGAATTTGTAAATACGTGAGTCAGATGTTGGCGAGAACACTTCAAAAACGGCCTCCCGCATCAGATGTTGCAAAGCAAAGATGAGCGTGTAAATGTATATTTGCATCTTCTTGTAAGGGTTTTATGGTGAACTGTCATTGCAAACAGAGTTGAAATGTTTGTAGGTTGCTTTGTAATATACACAACCATAATTTGTGGCTTTGTATCTGGTTAATTTGTTTTCACCAACCATAATGTTTAAGATTCTTGGTTGATGGAGCACAATAAATCAAATAGTTTCCATCATTTATTCAATGTGGATCATCATTATGCTCAGTTGTCATTTTGAATGTTGACATCATCCCACAAACTACTGGCAGACAATGATACATTATTGTAAAAGAGTTTGAAGAGTATTTGCACAATTATTCGTATAACATTGGGTTTTTTTCAGTCACATAGGTTCGTGTGTTTAATTTAGGGAAAGCTTGTGATGTTTACATCATATAAAGATATAATATCTAACATGTAGTATTTCTTCATTCTTTAGGATTGTTACTTCACATTAAGATACTAAAGTAACATTAAACTTAATCTACAGCCCCTTTCTATGTAAATTAGGCTTATTTATACACAAACTATGCCCTATATTCTTGCTTCAGTCAGCGCTATTGTGCTTTTACCGCCCGTTGGATATCGTTTAAGAGAGATGTTTAGTGCCAAAATAATGCAGACGGCGTATATGCCAATAAATGTCGCTATCAGCGGGATCGATTCATTCTTGATGAAACCCATGTACGAGTACAACAGCAGGGTCTTGTCTTTGAGAACACAGTGGTGATGCTGTAAGTTGACTGTCTAGTCTTGTTTAGGGTAGGTTAACTAGGTTTACAAGGTTGGCGAGAAACTAGAGAAACTTTTTCACATTCAATATCCATGTTTCCAGCCACATATTTTTATGCAAATTTTGGGATGTCACATAAAAAGCACTGGATGGAAATGCCAAGTTGCACATTAAATCTTAAAATGTGCATTAAAACATATGCGCTCAAATGAGGCCAGTGTTATTTAGGTGTCATTGAGATACTTTGTCTCAGTAGTTTTTGTTAATATTTTAAATTGAACTGGATAGAAAAGTTTGTCAATACAAACTTTGAAGTTGGCTTGTGAAAGCCTGAAGAAATTTTAAAAGCTTTGGTTTGTAAAGGTTTTCAGTTTGAAATAGTTTGAAGTTTAAAGTAGTTTTAAAGCTAGTTAGAGTCAGAAAAAGAAGATTACGTTTAAATAGCATTTCAGTAAGATGGGTGGATGGAACGATAGATAGAACGATGGATGGATGGAATGATAGATAGAACGATGGATGGACGGATGGATGATAGATTGGATGGAGCGATAGAACGATGGATGGACGGATGGATGATAGATTAAATAGAACGATACAATGATAGATGGATGGAGCGATAGTACGATGAATGGATGGTTGATAGATTGGATGGAACGATAGAATGATGAATGGATGGATGGAACGATAGATAGAACGATGGATGGAACGATAGTAGGATGGATGGATGGATGATAGATTGGATGGAACGATGGATGGATGGATGAATGAATGGATGTATGGATGTAACGATAGATAGAACGATGGATGGACGGATGGATGATAGATTGGATGGAACGATGGATGGACGGATGGATGATAGATTGGATGGAACGATAGAATAATGGATGGATGGATGGATGGATAGATAGATGGAACGATATATAGAACGATGGATGGAACGATAGTATAATGGATGGAACGATAGATGGTGTGATGGATGATGGATGGATGGACCAATAGATAGTATGATGGATGGATGATAGATCGGATGGAACGATATAACGATGGATGGATGAATGAAACGATAGAACAATTGATGGATGGATGGATGGAACGATAGAACGGTGGATGTATGAATGGAATGATAGATAAAATGATGGATGGATGGATGGATGGATGGAACGGTGGATGTATGAATGGAACGATAGAACGGTGGATGTATGAATGGAACGATAGATAGAACGATTGATGGATGGATGGAACGATAGAACGGTGGATGTATGAATGGAATGATAGATAAAATGATGGATGGATGGATGGAACGGTGGATGTATGAATGGAATGATAGATAAAATGATGGATGGATGATGGATGGATGGAACGGAGGATGTATGAATGGAACGATAGATAGAACGGTTGATGGATGGATGGAACGATAGAACGGTGGATGTATGAATGGAACGATAGATAGAACGATTGATGGATGGAACGATAGAACGGTGGATGTATGAATGGAACGATAGATAGAACGATTGATGGATGGATGGATGGAACGATAGAACGGTGGATGTATGAATGGAACGATAGATAGAACGATTGATGGATGGATGGATGGAACGATAGAACGGTGGATGTATGAATGGAACGATAGATAGAACGATTGATGGATGGATGGAACGATAGAACGGTGGATGTATGAATGGAACGATAAATAGAATGATTGATGGATGGATGGAACGATAGATAGAATGATGGATGGAACAATAGAACGATGGATGGATGGATGGATAGATAGACAGCTTAATTAGTTTTTATTTTTATATTTAGTTTTTTATGTTTTTAGTTTTAGTTAACTATAATAACCCTGATTGAGGTGAATAATTTTTGTATTCTGTAAAAAAACGTGCATA
The DNA here is from genome assembly GCA_039654625.1 of Rhinogobio ventralis. Taxonomy (NCBI): domain Eukaryota; kingdom Metazoa; phylum Chordata; class Actinopteri; order Cypriniformes; family Gobionidae; genus Rhinogobio; species Rhinogobio ventralis. The sequence continues at coordinate 2,639,317 of CM077212.1, forward strand.
AACTATAATGGAAATACATTTACCGAATAAATTCCTGGATATGCAACAAAAAACATGCCTTTGCCTCAACAGATCATGTGATTGGATAACCGGACGAACCAGCGGACCGATCTCACTGCGTTCGGGAATGTAAGATGGCATGACAGCATTTTATCATGTAGGAAAAAAGAGTCACAGGCTTCCCTGGTTTCTCTGATACTTTATGGCAGTTTCCCAGAAAGTGAAGATTTTGTTCTTTTGAACACATGGGATTGACGCAAATGTTTTGTGCAATATTACACTTTTCCGATTAATTTGCAACTATTGATGGAAACAGCTTCTGAAACAGCTTCTGAAAAGCTTCCCTTAGTATTGCGTTGTGCATTCAGAGACTGAGATCAAGATCAGGATTGCGCGGGAGAGGTTTAAAGGGCCAGAGTCTGATATTTGTGGAGGTTAAGCTGAGTTTGATGACATCTTTATAGCTAGCGCTATTAGCATGTCCTCTAACTTAGCCCGCAGTTTCTCACACTTCTCTCCTCGGGACTCAATTCAGGCCAGATCGGCTGTGTTGAATGGAGATGGGCAACAAAAGGTGACATCATTCCAGTAGGATCTCATTGCATGCATGCACAAACACACACACACACACGCCCCCTACGCGGGGCCCCCGGAACAATGACATCATAGCCTCCCCTTTACTCGCTCTTTCTGAGATGCTGCGTTGCCCTGAACAACTCCACTGGATTTTGTTGTCATGTTTGTGTATTTGTGAAAGAGGAAAAGAGACAACAACAGGCGGCTGTTAAAGGGACAGTACACCAAAAAATGATCATTCTGTCATCATTAACAAACCTATATGACTGGAACACAAAACAAGATGTTTTGTCTACAATGAAAGTCAATGCGGTCCAAAACAACACTCAACCCTACTGACTTTCATTTTTAGGACAAAAAAACAAAAACAATGACTCTTTCCTTAAAATATCTTTATTCATCAGAAGTTTGCGATATGAAGGTGAGTAAATGATGACAGATCATCTAGTGTTTTTGTATCCTTTTAAGTAGTTTATTTAAATATATATATATATATAGTTTGCATTAACACGCACGCGCACACACACACACACACACACACACACACACACACATATAATATATATAAACTAAACGAAAATGTTGCCTTGGCATATAGCTGAAATAAGCTAATATATATTATAGTTCAGTTAACATTTATTTTATTTCAAGTAAAATTTTATTTCAAGTTAAAACTGGGTTGATATTTTATGACAGAATGATCATTTTTAGGTGAACTGTCACTTTAAGCTAAAGCATGTTTATGCAGGAAGAACGCAAACCAAACCAAAATGGAGCAAACTTTAGTACCAACCCCAAATTTGACTTCTTTTCTCATTATAGGCAACTTCAAGCAGTCTAAAAAAACACACTAAATATGCACTCGCTATGAACATGGGAATTAGTAAATGAAATGCGCGGCCCTCTTCATCTGCATAAGGCCAACTCCCCATGACTCTCTTCACTGATTCCATGCCTGTACTCTCCTCCCACGATGCATTGTGCTGCCGTGATGTCAGTGTCGGCCGGCTGTCCCTCAGAACTTCATCAAAGAGAGACGGGTGAAAGGATCGGGCCGGGAGGTGTGGAGAGGAATATAAATTTGCTGTGGAAATGGGATGGAGAGAGTGCCATTTTCCCGGCCTCAAACCCTCCAGGGTTCGAAATGAACTAAACAAATTTGTTTATTAGATTTTTCCACCTCTTTTCCTCCAAAATGGCATTCTTTCTCTCTTTTTTTGTGGAGCAATGGGACTTGATTATCTTCCTTCCCCCTCGCTGTGTTTTTGGAAAACCCTTCTGTAATTAGTGCTCGGCTGAATTAATTACGGAAATGGGGATGCGAAGGACGAGAGAAAAGACTTTGGGGGGTGGGGTTGAAGCGATTTTCTTTCGCCACTGTTTCAGATCCCAGTGTTCCCACTAATTAATCTCTTCATTCACATGACAGGAATTAGCAGCCCAAATCATATTTGCTTGAAACGCAGTCTCAGCTCCAGTCCAAAACAACCGGATCCGATCGCATTCTCTTTCTCAGGTCACAAATAACTCTTTACCTGTTCAAATGATCTTTTGCAGTACAGTAAATACAGTATTTTTAAAATGACAAATAACAGAAAAATCTTGGTTCCCCGTGTTCATATGATCTTTTCCATCCATCCATCCATCCATCTTAAAAAATGTATGTGATTATTTATTTATTTATTTACTTTAATACATTTTATTTTATTATATTATTTTAAGTGTATTTTCTATTTATTTTATTTATTTATTTTTATTATTTATTTTATTTGTATTTTATTTATTTAAACTATTTATTCTATTTGTTTGATTTATTTATTTATTTTTATCATTTATTCTATTTTTATTTATTTAATTTTATTTATTTTATTTAATTTTATTATTTTTCTCTCTTTCTTTTGTATTTATTTAATTTAATTGTATATTTAATATTATTTTATTATTTAATTCATTATTATTTCTTTTCTTTTTTTTCATTTTATTTAATTATTTATTTATTTTATTTAAATTTTATATTTCATTTCATTTTATTTCCATTGTAGTCTATATGGAGTGCAAATCTCCCTGCTCTCCCCTTTTAAAAGTAACATTCCCCAACACTGTTCCTTCTCTCTCTTGTCTTTGGATTGAGATGTTGAATGCGTCTTACCCCATTTTTATTAATTTTCCCATGAAATACCTTTAAGCTTCATTCTGGCGCAGGTCTGCAGAGTGATGTCAAACATTTGGAAAATACATGATTATCTGTGCTCTAAACACACACACACACACACACACAGAAACCCAACTGATCAGTCACAGTGTTTACAGCGGTCTCTCCTGTTATTTGAAAAGCAGAATGGCTGTTAATAGCGGTAATGGAATATAAGTCTGTCACTCCTCATGAGCAGTGAAGCGGTCCCAGACTGGCCCATCCAGAGGCCAGCGTGCATTACTTCAATTGCATTAAGAGACATTTGCTATAGCAATTACTGCCTTTGGGAAATGGGCTTAACCTAACGCTCCTCTTCTCTACCCAGAAACAGCTGCGAGGCACTCGAGCAGGATCGTCCTCGCTGTCATTTCCTTTCTTTTCAGACAGATACCATCATCTGACTTTTTTCACTCCGTTTCTGCACTTTATTATTTCATAAAAGACACTTGACACTTCTGTTGCAGCAACATTTAACTTCAATTAAACGTTTAATCTAATTAATTCTTTAAAAGTCAACCATTTAAAATGAGTCAAATTTAGTCAAATGTAAACACTAAATTAACAGACAGACGATGAATTACGAACTCTTGCCAACATTGAAGACACCTGATGATAACAAGCAGAATCACTGAAGGAAAGAAACAAAAGAACTACAACAGCCACAGCCTTAGATGAAATCAACTGAAAGACATTAAAGCTCTCTAATCGCTCTATTACTAACCTTATTACGAAACTTATGACTTTATTTCTGTCATTCGTCTACAGTTCTTTTTGAGAATTAACAGAGCAGATGTTGATGATTTATTGAAAATGTTTGGTCGCCATTATGGAGATCAGTGTTTCCTTTAGTTGGGCAGTTTGACTCTTGGCTTTTTCTGAGTTTGTGGTTTTTGTAACGGTGTTTGCTAAAGCACATAGTTTGTTTTTATTTTTTATATACATTTTAGTTTGTGATTCTAGTACATCAAGAAATGTTGCCTTTGCAAAACAGCAAAAAAAGTGTTAGTTAACTTTATTAACCCTGGTTTGGTTTCAGCTGCATATTTGAATCATAAGCTAAACTCAAACATTGCAGTATTAATTACTATAATTAGCACATTCTGCAATTATTTTGAATTCTGTCAGGGATGGGGGGAAGAAAAAAATCCCAAAACCCGATGCGAGAAACAAGCCAGAGAAATTTCCAAATGAAAATAAGCCATGCACACATATTACAACAGCAGTGTCAAACAAAACAAAAGTTCACATGGTGGAAAATGTTATGAGTGCTGTGTGCATTTTCATGCTTCCACAAACCCGCAGCGTTTGGTGTGGTTTGGAGGGATGGCCGTTCATAAACGAGTGGCGGCAGTGTTGTCACACACCGCAAAGACACACACACGCGCAAACGCGGCCACACCCAGGCACGCGGACTCTCTTTGAGACCTTCGCGTCCATGCATGATGTAGTCGATCTCACACAGTTTAAGACATTTGAATGAACGCATAAACACGCAGGCGGCAGGTCAAGCCTCATTTAGTTTAGCCTTGAACTGTTACTCAATAATAAATGAGGTGGATGCGTGACCCGCTCACCTGCGCCCGTACACTGACCAGATATCCTGCTTCTGTTCAACGTTCATCACACATACAGTTTTAGCTGTGTTTCTTCTTCTTCTTCGTGCACGGCCTTTAGGATGCAGTAGCCGCTGTCATCACCCATGACACACTCCATCCTGTCTTCTGCTGTCGCCGGCGGGAAATTATGACTCCCATTATGACTCCCATTTACCCCTCTTTCTTCACCTGGCTCATGGAAAATAAAATAGAGACAGACTTTCCCTTCGGCCTGGACAGAAGCTGTTGTTTAGGACACTGGAGAATATTCCAGCACTGTGGCGTCAGTGGTGTCTTCAGCATGTGTCGTTCTCTTGTGTTTGACGATGTAAATCATCCTGCAAAAACTAAAACTGACAGGACTTGGGACATTTAGATGAAGATAATTTAGAATTGGAAAGCCATGACAGTATAAATATAGACCAGAGGCAGGGCGTCTCTTTTCACTACGATGCTGCAAGATCAAGCATGGCCTGAAATTATTTATTTGCTTGTTTGTTTATTTATTGTTATTACATTTATATATGTATGTATCTTTTTGTTGTTTTATTTATTTATTTGTTTGTTTATTTATGATGTATTTATTTATCTCTTTGTTCTTACATTTATTTATTTATTGATTTATCTTTTTGTGTTTACATGTATTTATTTATTTGTTTGTACTTGCATCTTTTTTCTTACATTTATTTATTTATTTATTTAATTATTTTTGCATTTCAGATTCTGTAAATGTATTTACATGTATTGAAACGAACAGGAATGAAATCTCTCTGCCGCTGACGCTCAGCTATAGCATCAACTGCTTGTCGTGTTCAAGAAAACACGATATTCAAAGCAAACCGTAACCACAGTGAATATGCATGCGAACATTTGCATAAAAATAAGCCTCATTCGCATGCTGAACATCTATTTAGTTTCCTTTTACACCATAATAATCTGTAATAGAGCATGCAGAAGTGTTATCATACGTTATTACAGACGAGTATCATAAATCATTATGTAAGCATGGCTTTTTAATGATTGCAGATTGATGCTTTGGACGGCATTACTGTGTTCGATTGACGTCAGAGGCGTTTGATTAATGAAGAGATTCAGTCAGCCGTCAGCTATGTGCGATTTCATCCTCCACTTGCATATGTAAGAAGGGCCAGCGCTTAAAGCCTGGATTAAAACGGCTAATACTCACTTCTGCTGCATCACTCTGAATCACCGTGTCTTGCATTGCTCGCTACTAACCCAACAAATAGGAGTTTCCCAGTTTTGTGGTTCCCGCATCCCTAGAGAGGCTTTGTCAGGATTGCAAACTTAATTGCATGTGACTTTGTGCTCCATGCCAAACGCTGTAAGATCTGCTGGGACTGACAAGGGGGCTTAAAAGGGAGAGTATCTCCTCAGTGGCCTGCACATGTACCGGATTATCGGACATTTGTAAGTGGGTAGATAGTGTTACCCCTCCCTAATTTTCCAGCGTTTAACGTCTACCTCGCCGCAATTTTGCCTGTCCGCCTGCCACGGAGTCCTGTTACTCGGTAAGAAATGACTCCTGGATAAATCCCATAATCCATCCGTTCCGCCCTCCTGCGTGGAGGTGTTTTTCTGAGAGTGTACAACAACTCAATGGCCAGTTCTGCTCAAAAAAACACAAATGAAGCGTTAGGAGAAGCGTTCAGGAGACCCTTGTTTCTCTCCGTTTAAAAGGCCTCGATCATAATAACGGAGACTGGGATGTTGCTCTCTAGCTCTGTTCAAAGAAAGCTTTGTTTGTCGCGCTCTGCTGAAATCCGTGCCGGAAAGCTGAAGCTGCTCGGATTATTATCAGCAAGACCCTGAAATTGCTCGGATTGTCCTCTTGCTCCGTTTTGTCATTCGATCCGCGGGTCGCTTATTAGAAGTTCCCCGGTGGATCAAAAAGTTCATTCAGTTATTAAATCCACTTCAGAGATGTTCCTTTAAGATCCTGCTTATTGATTTGCTTCATTTGATTGAATAATCTATGTAATCAGTTGCAAACCTTACCAAAACTTTTTTTTGTTTTGTTCTTTTCTTTATGCATGCATGCTATTTTGATGATGTCTGTTTTTTCATGGTTGTTCCAAACACCCCATTTTATATTTGCTGCAAAGTTTGGGTTTTGTTAGATACATAAAATAGTGATACACTGCAATTTCGAAGTTATAAATAAATCAAAGATTATTTATTTATTTATTTATTTATTTATTTTTGTTTTGTTCTTACATTTATTTAATTATTTATTTATCTGTTTGTTCATGCATTTATTTATTTATTTATTTATTTATTTACACTCACACACACACACACACACAAGCAATTTCTGAGTAAAATATTTTCAAATCCTACACTTTTTATTTCAGCATAAAAATGAAAGGCAATGCAAACCCTGAAAGATCATAATAAATGTTATTTAATCTTCTGAAGCATGTAGATAGATTTGTGTGAGAAACTGCATTTTGTTTTTGTAATCATCTCATCTGATTAAACAACATATGAATGCACAATGCAAATACAATATATATATATATATATATAGTACATTCTAAGGAAAAAAGCAGCATGAACATTCTTCAAACTATCTTCTTTTGTGTTCACCAGAAGACAGTAAGTCATACATGTTTGCAATTACCTGAGGATGAGTAAATTACAACATTTTCAAGTTTAGATGAATTTAAAATGGATACTACTAGTATCAAAAAGCCTAGGGGAAAAAAACAAAACACATATTGGCCTCATCTGGCCTCCTAAAATAGAAACATCACTTCCTGGCCATAAAGAAGGGTCATGGGATTTCAGGTGATGGTTCCGTTATGTCAGGCAACATGGGTGAAGGGTTAATTCTGGGGTCAGTGGGCCAATTACATCATTATCATGACGGAAACTGAAATAACAGGTGACCACAAGGACAGGACGCTGACCTTTTCTGTGCAAGGGTCACACAGCTGGAGGAGACTTGTTTGTATGTGTGTGTTAACTGGTAAGTTGAGTGAATGTCTGTGTGTGGGTGTTTATGCTAGAAAACATTTCTTTAGGGGCATTGCTCGATCTAATGTGTGGTTTTTAGCAGGGTTTCTGCCAGGAATGTGCACAAGCCTGTTTTCACCCTCTGACGGGACGCCCACGGACCCTTCGCAGAATTTCTGATGCATATTACAAGTAAAAGTTTTCCAAAATCACAAGCTACTATCACTTTGCCTGACTTCTGAGGAAGAACTAACCAGGTTAGTGGCATCAGGTTCTCAACAGATACGTCAAGTTTTTGCATGAAATAATTTTAGAGTCACATGATCCTTCAGATCCATCATTCTAATATGATGATTTGCTGCTCGGTTATTATTGGTGCTTGGTTATTAAGAATGTTTTTTATTATTATCAGTGTTTTTGATGTAAACAAACTTTACCCACAAGATTCTTTGATAGAAAGTTCAAAAGAACAGCAATTATAAACGTCTTTACTGTCACTTTTGATCAATTTAATGCATCCTTGCTGAATAAAAGCATTAATTTGTTTATACTTACCTAAGACATGAATGGTCATGATTAATTTCTACAATAAAACTGTTTTCAACACTGATAATAATCATAAATGATTTCTGAAGGATCATGTGACTCTAAAGACTGGAGTAATGATGCTGAAAATTCAGCTTTGATCACAGGAATAAATTACACTTTAACATATATTCACATAGAGATATTTATTTTAAATTGTAAAAATATGTCATAATTTTACAGATTTTTACTGAATTTTTAATTAAACAAATGCAGCTTTGGTGAGCAGAAGAGACTTTGTTCCAACATAAAAAAGGTCTTAATTATTTCAAACTTTGGTAACACTTTATGGTAACACTTTACAGTGTCCTTGTTACATGCTACCATAGTAATAACAGTAAATTATGCATAATTGCATGCAACTAACCCTCAACCAAACCCTAACCCTATAGTAAGAACATGCAGTTACTAAATATTACTCAGTACTTAAATATATAATTACACTGTAACAATGACACCTTAAAATAAAGTGTAACCCACTTTATTTTACAGTGACTTGTTACACGTTACATGTATGTAGTAATTACAGTAAATTATGCATAATTACATGCAACTAACCCTAAACCAAACGCTAACCCTAATTATATCATGTTGTTAAGTGATATTACTCAGTACTTATGTATAGTTACACTGTAACGTCACCTTAAAATAAAGTGTAACCCAAACTTTTGACCGAGATGCACAGAACTCTGTCTGAACTCCAGTTTCTTTCTATAAATATCCATCAGACTCAAGCATTAGTCATTCCCACAGGTTTGATGAAATCAGTGCGTCTCCATGCAACCCCACCCTCAGCTAAAAGTCACTTTATTTTTATCTCTCAGTTCAAAATATGTCATTTTGTTTGCTTTGATTTGTTTAGTCTGAAGGCACACTATTAAAACGGCATGATGCGTATGATCACATGTCCAGCGGCGCCGGAGGGAAGCGACTCAGAACCAGACGGTCTTTGTTTAGCTCTGACAGACAATAGCTGCAACTCGGCCATTTTTGTGCTCATTTGGTAAAAAAATGAACCGTTGGAGTTCAGTCAACTTGATTTTGGCGTGGATTTTCAATCCCTTTTTAACATAGGATGTGGGATTATGCATTTTCTTCAAATACGTCATCTTATTTACGCATGTGGTGGTCTAAGACTTTTGGATCTCCGCAAGAAAGCTTCGGTTTTTATTCAATCATCCCTAATTATCCGCTTTAATTGCGCATTATACATTTTGCACTCCTTTTCCCATTTCCTGTGCCGTCTCTCCCATCCAGAAACCTCAGTTATCATCCCAGGATCACGTCAGCCATGACATCATAGATGCGCTCAGACGACTTTTGTTTGTCTATAAAAGAAGCGTCTGGTGCAGTCGCAGAAAGCAAACATCTATAAAAGCCAATCAGCCTCTGTAATGAGATGACATCATCAGTGTTGGGAGGACGTCACTGGCCTGTGTTTTCATTGGCCGGTGCTGTAGCAGGAAGAGTAATGCTCGTTCAACAGGGACAAACAGAACGGTATTGTTCCTGCCGCCGGGTCTAAAATCACTGGCAGAATCAGTTTCAGTGAAAGTACTTCCAGGCTTGTAAATTCAAAGTAATCTCAATGAGGAACATGTTTTTTTTTAGTGACCACAACTTACCAGTCAATTTTTTCTTTTATTGTTCCTAATCGGGCTAAAGTGAGGGCTGCTATTTTCACATTAAAATGACTCAAATCTGTTTGTGCTGAAGTGCTATTTTAAGCTTTGCTGTGTTCAGACCAACTCAGCTGCACAGTCAATATCAATAACTTCCCTTTGATATCTCTTTTGGCACCACATATGTGACCCTGGAGCACAAAACCAGTCATGCGTCTCACGGGTATATCTGTGGCAATAGCCAACATTACATTGCATGGGTCAAAATTATCGATTTTTCTTTTATGCCAAAGATCATTAGGATATTAAGATCATGTTCCATGAAGATATTTTGTTAATTTCCTACTGTAAGTCCTATCCTAACAAACCATACATCAATGGAAAGCTTATTTATTCAGCTTTCATATGATTTATAAATCTCAATTTTAAAAAAATGACCCTTTGTTTTGTGGTCCAGGGTCACAAATAATATGTTCAGCTCCTACAGAGTACTAATAGTTATTTCATATGTTCCACAAAAAATACAAAAAGGTTGATGAATTTTCTCTCGTTTTTCTTTCTCAGTTTTCTTTCTTATTCCCCATTTAAAAATAAAAAAAGGATTAGTAAAAGGAGCTTTGCCATAGGCCATCAAACTATATATTATATGAGTTGTTTTAACTTTACATTTATTTTTTATTTATATATGAGCAATATCACTCGAGTAGCAGTGCGATATGGCTGTATGTTTCGGTTGTAGGTAATAACAGCCATATATATATATACTGCCATATCCAGTGTGATAAATAAATCAGAAACAACAACAAAGTGTCTTTAAAAACACTCTTTTGTGCAGAACTACTTCCTTCCGCCACGGACTCCGTTACTAATTCTACAACATCACTTCAGAGCCGCTTCACTGAAGATTAATGTATTATGAGAGAGAGATGGACTAAACGAGTGTATTACCTGCATCTGATAGAGCATTCGTTCTTCAGCTCGATGTCCATAATATTATATCCATTATAAAAAATCTGTTTAAATGTCCGCTGAGGAAAGCGACAGTTTTCCTTAACCTTTAAAAGTCAAGGGGATTCCCACGACAGCACTAATACAACTTCATTGTTCTGACCAGAGACTAACTCATAAAGATCTTTGCTGCCATCTAATGGTGTAATAGTGTAACTGTCACTGAAGTCCATTTCACAATCACTAACGGACACTTTCTCAATACCAAATAAGGCATATCAGTTATATAAAATAATATTTATTGAACAATAATATTTAAATTAACAACACTAACCATTATACAAGAAGTAAAACAATTCAGTCAAACATACAAAAGCAGCGCTCTAGTACAGGATTCAATATAAAGTTATGAAACTAGTATTTATTTACAGTAGTATTTGTAAAAAATATGGTGGATTTGCTCGTCCACCATGACAGTCGCCGCAAGCCGAGTGATACACACGGTGAAACAGTTCCAGCGCTGATACTGGGGGAAATGGCTCTCAGCCAATCAGATTCAAGAACCAAAAAGAACTGTTGTGTGTATATATATATATATATATATATATATATATATATATATATATATATATATATATATATATATATATATATATACAGTTGCAAGAAAAAGTATGTGAAAAAAAAAAAAATAGCTGAATTTATTAAAATGACTCGTTCAAAAGTTTATGAACCCTTGATTCTTAATCCTGTGTGTCGTTCCCTGATGATCCACGGCTGTGTGTGTGTGAGTGTCGTTCCTTGATGATCCACGGCTGTGTGTGTGTGAGTGTGTGTGTGGTTCCCTGATGATCCACGGCTGAGTGTGTGTGTGTGTGTGTGTTGTTCCATGATGATCCATGGCTGTGTGTGTGTGTGTGTGTGTCGTTCCCTGATGATCCACGGCTGTGTGTGTGTGAGTGTGAGTGTGTGTGTGTTGTTCCCTGATGATCCACGGCTGTGTGTGTGAGTGTGTGTGTCGTTCCATGATGATCCATGGCTGTGTGTGTGAGTGTGTGTGTCGTTCCCTGATTATCCACGGCTGTGTGTGTGTGTCGTTCCCTGATGATCCACGGCTGTATGTGAGTGTGTGTCGTTCCCTGATGATCCACGGCTGTGTGTGTTTTGTGATGGTTGTTCTTGAGTCTCTTGTTTGTCCTGAGCAGTTAAACTGACCAACGTTCTTCAGAAAAATCCCCCAGCTCCTGCAGATCCTTCAGTTTTCTAGCATCTTCTGCATATTTGAACCCTTTCCAGCAGTGACTGTATGATTCTGAGATCTGAGGACGATCTGAGGGACTCAAACACAACTATTAAAAAAGGTTCACACATTCACTGATGCTCCAGAAGGAAACACGACGCATTCAGAGCCGGGGGTGAAAACGTATTGAACAGGATGAAGATGTCCAAATTATTCGTATTTTGTATAAATATCAATTTTATTCATTTAGTACTGCCCTTCGGAAGCAACAGAAGATACTTACAGATCTCAGAATCATACAGTCACTGCTGGAAAGGGTTCAAATATGCAGAAGATGCTGGAAAACTGAAGGATCTGCAGGACCTGGAGGATTTTTCTGAAGAACGTTGGTCAGTTTAACTGCTCAGGACAAACAAGAGACTCAAGAACAACCATCACAAAACACACACACACACACACACACACACACACACACAGCCGTGGATCATCAGGGAACAACACACACACACAGCCGTGGATCATCAGGGAACGACACACACACACACACAGCCGTGGATCATCAGGCAACGACACACACACACACACACAGCCGTGGATCATCAGGGAACGACACACAAAAATCAAGGGTTCATAACCTTTTGAACGGGTCATTTTAATAAATTCAGCTATTTTTTTGTCTTGTGGACTAAATGTAAACATTTTTTATGTAAAATATCTTATTCAGGACAGCACTAAATAAAAAATAACATGCATTTTGTATGATCTCTCTTATTTAGTTAAAATTATTCACATTTTCACAGATTCTGCAAGGGGTTCGCATACTTTTTCTTGCAACTGTACACTCACCTAAAGGATTATTAGGAACACCATACTAATACTGTGTTTGACCCCCTTTCGCCTTCAGAACTGCCTTAATTCTACGTGGCATTGATTCAACAAGGTGCTGAAAGCATTCTTTAGAAATGTTGGCCCATATTGATAGGATAGCATCTTGCAGTTGATGGAGATTTGTGGGATGCACATCCAGGGCACGAAGCTCCCGTTCCACCACATCCCAAAGATGCTCTATTGGGTTGAGATCTGGTGACTGTGGGGGCCATTTTAGTACAGTGAACTCATTGTCATGTTCAAGAAACCAATTTGAAATGATTGGAGCTTTGTGACATGGTGCATTATCCTGCTGGAAGTAGCCATCAGAGGATGGGTACATGGTGGTCATAAAGGGATGGACATGGTCAGAAACAATGCTCAGGTAGGCCGTGGCATTTAAACGATGCCCAATTGGCACTAAGGGGCCTAAAGTGTGCCAAGAAAACATTTGTTTTTTGTAGTGGAGATGAGTGGTACCCGGTGGGGTCTTCTGCTGTTGTAGCCCATCCGCCTCAAGGTTGTGCGTGTTGTGGCTTCACAAATGCTTTGCTGCATACCTCGGTTGTAACGAGTGGTTATTTCAGTCAAAGTTGCTCTTCTATCAGCTTGAATCAGTTGGCCCATTCTCCTCTGACCTCTAGCATCAACAAGGCATTTTCGCCCACAGGACTGCCGCATACTGGATGTTTTTCCCTTTTCACACCATTCTTTGTAAACTCTAGAAATGGTTGTGCGTGAAAATCCCAGTAACTGAGCAGATTGTGAAATACTCAGACCGGCCCGTCTGGCACCAACAACCATGCCACGCTCAAAATTGCTTAAATCACCTTTCTTTCCCATTCTGACATTCAGTTTGGAGTTCAGGAGATTGTCTTGACCAGGACCACACCCCTAAATGCATTGAAGCAACTGCCATGTGATTGGTTGATTAGATAATTGCATTAATGAGAAATTGAACAGGTGTTCCTAATAATCCTTTAGGTGAGTGTATATATATATATATATATATATATATAAATTTCACACTATATTTCAATCAAACAAAGCTACATTTACTCAAAATGCATTTAATTTATCTATATAAATTAAAGGAATTCTACTAGGTACATGGTCTGATGCCCATGCCTTTAGGGGCTCCATTAAATTAAATGCATTTTGGGTACATTTAGCTGTATTTGACTAAAAAAATACTGTGAAATAAATCAAAGTTCAGTATCCTGTGCATGAAATCAGTAGTAAGTCTGTTTCCTCAGACTGACCCGCCTACATTATGAGGCAATGCCTTGAGTCGATGATAATGGCATAATGAGTCAGAGCAGAGATAAGAGAGTTTACTCAACTATCAGCGAGAGTGGAAAAGTGATTATACTGTATGTTTGAGGTCGTGTTGTGTTTTAACCCTGAATCACTTCTGAAAGTGTACAGCCTCCTCCCACAGATGTTCACATTTATCTGTCAGGAGTGTTTTTAAAGTGTTTGAACTCTTTTAAAACTTGTATGAGGGTGGAGTTTGTGTATATATAATGTGTTTTTGTTGTTGTTGTTTTTTCAAAAAAAGATGTTATAGATAAAGATTATTATTGTTCTTTTGAACTTTCTATTCATCAAAGAATCCTGGAAAAATGTATCAGTTTTCCTGAAATATATGAACTGTTTTGATTGATAATATCGATCATTTATTAATAATAATCATAAATGTTTGTTTTGATCATCAAATCCTCATATTGAATGATTTGTGAAGGATCATGTGACACTGAAGACTGGAGTAATGATGATAAATTCAGCTTTGATCACAGGAATTAATCACACTTTATAATAGAGAAGATACTTCTCTCAAAAACATAAAACAAATCTTATTGACTACCCCCGTAAAAAAATAAAAATAAATTAAATAAATAATTAAACAAACAAACAAATAAATAAAAAGTAAATTAATTAATTAATTAATGTTTGTGGAATAATATTTTTTACATTTTTAAGTGTATTTTAAGATTTTATGTTTAATTTTCAACTTGAAAATGTATTTCCTTAAATCCTTATTTATTTGTTATTCATAAGTTTATACATTTTACTCGGAAGCAAAGCAACAAGCATACATGCCATACGTTACTAAGGTACTCACATGAATTGTGCAACTGTATTTTGCACATTTTTTAATGTATATTTGCACTTGTAAACACTCAGGCAGAGGCTAGCACTCTCAAAGTGAAGTGCAGTTGCCTTGAGTTTTATTAGTGTGCCACTGAGGAGAAAGCAAGGGCTGGAGGTTGTGTTATTGCTGAAAGAAATTTAAATGAGAAAATAAAACAGCATAGAGGGATTTTACTGGAGTGCCACCGGAGAGAGAGAGAGCAATTATTAGTTCCATTGTTACTGGACAGAATAAAATCTTTAGAGAAGAAGTGAGGTGGGCATTTGTTGAACTATAAAAGCACATCCGTGGCTGTTAACCGCGAGCTTACTGCGGTCTGTTGGGACATTCCTCCGGCCGGACGCTGCCAGCTGAGCCCTCTTCCCCTTTGATTGTTTCTGGGTTTTGGTTCTTCATGATATGAAGAAAACAAACTTTCCAGAACAAAGGTGTCACGTTTCTCTGGAAAACAATGCTCTTAACTGTTGTGTGCCTTCTTCAGAGCTGCTCTTGTACCTGTGAGATAGTGGTCAGACCTTTCATGCTTTCCTTTCCCACTCACTGAACAATGCTGTCCGTTTATAAATGCACTGTAAAAAACACAACTTGAAAAAGTTGAAATGACTGATTTTGTTGTGTTGGTTCAGCAAAAATCCACACTGTAAAAATCTTGTACACCAAAAAAATCTTAGTACTAATTTCCCCTAGCTTTTTCTTGTTGACTCAACTTTTGTAAATAACAGTTATACGAACTGAAAATGAGTTGTCTGTGACAAAAACTTGACATTATTTGTTTTCTGGAGAGATGCAACTATTCTGTAACAAATCTTTTGTAGTTGAGCCAAGTCAACATTTTGTGTCTATTGGAAACAGAGGTTCTTATTAAGAATAAACAGGTTCAGATGTTGATTTTTTATTGAAAATGTTTGGTCACCGTTTCCTTGAGTTGGGCAGTTTGACTCTTGGCTTTTTGTGTGAGTTTGTGGTCTTTGTAACAGTGTTTAGCAAAACACATAATTTGTTGCAAAGAAAGCCATAAACAAAAATGATCAAGTGATCTAGATAACAGCATTATAAAGGGGACTAGTTCAATACTCTTATTCCTGATCAAAAGTGATTATTTGTGAATAATATATTATATTTACCAACAAAACTTTTATGCAACAGATCATACATTCTGAATTTTGATTTTTACATACATTGTGGGAATTTTTTTTAGACACACACACTTGAAAATTGAAAATAAATTTTGCATTGACTCAAAAATAGAATCAATAAAACCTTAAAATACATGCATGTACACTCACCTAAAGGATTATTAGGAACACCATACTAATACTGTGTTTGACCCCCTTTCGCCTTCAGAACTGCCTTAATTCTACGTGGCATTGATTCAACAAGGTGCTGAAAGCATTCTTTAGAAATGTTGGCCCATATTGATAGGATAGCATCTTGCAGTTGATGGAGATTTGTGGGATGCACATCCAGGGCACGAAGCTCCCGTTCCACCACATCCCAAAGATGCTCTATTGGGTTGAGATCTGGTGACTGTGGGGGCCATTTTAGTACAGTGAACTCATTGTCATGTTCAAGAAACCAATTTGAAATGATTGGAGCTTTGTGACATGGTGCATTATCCTGCTGGAAGTAGCCATCAGAGGATGGCTACATGGTGGTCATAAAGGGATGGACATGGTCAGAAACAATGCTCAGGTAGGCCGTGGCATTTAAACGATGCCCAATTGGCACTAAGGGGCCTAAAGTGTGCCAAGAAAACATCCCCCACACCATTACACCACCACCACCAGCCTGCACAGTGGTAACAAGGCATGATGGATCCATGTTCTCATTCTGTTTACGCCAAATTCTGACTCTACCATCTGAATGTCTCAACAGAAATCCAGACTCATCAGACCAGGCAACATTTTTCCAGTCTTCAACTGTCTAATTTTGGTGAGCTCGTGCAAATTGTAGCCTCTTTTTCCTATTTGTAGTGGAGATAAGTGGTACCCGGTGGGGTCTTCTGCTGTTGTAGCCCATCCGCCTCAAGGTTGTGCGTGTTGTGGCTTCACAAATGCTTTGCTGCATACCTCGGTTGTAACGAGTGGTTATTTCAGTCAAAGTTGCTCTTCTATCAGCTTGAATCAGTCGGCCCATTCTCCTCTGACCTCTAGCATCAACAAGGCATTTTCGCCCACAGGACTGCCGCATACTGGATGTTTTTCCCTTTTCACACCATTCTTTGTAAACTCTAGAAATGGTTGTGCGTGAAAATCCCAGTAACTGAGCAGATTGTGAAATACTCAGACCGGCCCGTCTGGCACCAACAACCATGCCCAGTCAAAATTGCTTAAATCACCTTTCTTTCCCATTCTGACATTCAGTTTGGAGTTCAGGAGATTGTCTTGACTAGGACCACACCCCTAAATGCATTGAAGCAACTGCCATGTGATTGGTTGATTAGACAATTGCATTAATGAGAAATTGAACAGGTGTTCCTAATAATCCTTTAGGTGAGTGTATGTTAGGGTGGCCCTTATTGGGGGGGTAAACTTTTTTTTTTGTGTGGAAATGTTAACCTCTCATTAACATAGCACAACTTCAGGGGTCTTGTGGAGTCCATGCCTTAACACGTCAGGGCAGCTAAACTGGGACCAACACAATATTAGGTCATAATGTTATGCCTGATAAGTGTATATATACACTTGTTAACCTCTCACCCCCTCATTTGTTTCTCCATTAGAAGCATGGGCGTCAGAAGCAAAAAAAATGTGGATGGGTCCTCTCTCAGAAAAATTTAACTGGACTAGATGCCATTTACATTAAGTACAAATATAATGCCTAGTTTACTAAACGTCTGGTTGTGCCAGACAAAATTATGGAAATCACTATGTCATTTAGAGTGGTAATAGTGCAGGGGTAAAGGTCATGGCCTAAAGTTTTGATGTAAATCGGCCCGAGGTTCGAATTCGCCTTTTTCCCAACTCGCTCTACTCCCTTTCTATTCCCAACTCGCTCTACTCCCTTTCTATTCCCATCACATATCAGATCGGAAAGGCATTTATTTTTAATAAAAATGAAGAAAATATTAGAAAAGTGAAAATAAAGCATCTAACATGTCTAATAATAAGTGTTTATCGGTTAGGTAAACAGACATGCTGAATTAGAGGCGATAAAAGTGAGAGGGTCCAATATCATTGGTCGTAAAAAGTGGGTGGGTCTTGTCCCATCCAAATACAATGGATCCGACGCCCATGATTAGAAGTATGTAATGTATGCAAAATACCATCCAGGTAATTTGTCATTTAGGGTATGCTCAAAGAATGCATCTTTTTATCAACAGGTACTTCAATATCTAATGTGATATTAGCCAAGGTTTTAATCACTGATAAACTTTTGACTGTTTTTTGATATCAGATGGCCAATCGCTCCCCATGCCCACTGTAAATCCCACCGCATCATTCCGGGGTGGAATTTTGTCCAATCCGGGGCGTATGCATGTATGTATGTATACATGTATGTATGTACGTACATATGTATGTATGCATGTTTGTACGTACGTATGTATGTATGCATGTACCTATGTGTGTACCTACATATGAATGTATGTATGTACTTATGTGTGTACCTACGTATGCATTTATGCATGTATGTATGCATGTATGCATGTATGTATGTATATATGCATGTATGTACGTATGTATTTATGTATGCATGTACGTACGTATGTATGTACTTATGTGTGTACCTGTGTATGAATGTATGCATGCATGTATGTATGTGTATGTTTGTACATACGTATGTATGCATGTACCTATGTGTGTACCTACGTATGTATGTATGTATGTATGTATGTATGTATGTATGCATGTATGCATGTATGTATGTACTTATGTGTGTACCTACGTATGCATTTATGTATGTATGTATGAATGTATGTACGTATGTATGTATGTATGTACTAATGTGTGTACCTGCGTATGAATGTATGCATTCATGTATGTATGTATGTATGTATGTATGTATGTATGTATGTGTATGTTTGTACGTACGTACGTACGTACGTATGTATGTATGTACTTATGTGTGTACCTGCGTATGAATGTATGCATGCATGCATGCATGTATGTGTATGTTTGTACGTACGTATGTATGCATGTACTTATGTGTACCTACATATGTATGTATGTATGTATGTATGTATGTATGTATGTATGTATGCATGTATGTATGTACTTATGTGTGTACCTACGTATGCATTTATGCATGTATGTATGTATGCATGTATGTATGTATATATATGCATGTATGTACGTATGTATGAATGTATGTACGTATGTATGTATGTACTTATGTGTGTACCTGCGTATGAATGTATGCATTCATGTATGTATGCATGTATGTATGTATGTATGTATGTATGTGTATGTTTGTACGTACGTATGAATGTATGCATGCATGCATGTATGTATGTATGTGTATGTTTGTACGTACGTACATATGTATGTATGTATGTATGTATGCATGTACTTATGTGTGTGCCTACGTATGAATTTATGCATGTATGTATTTATGTATGCAGGTATGTATGCATGTGTGTATGTATGTATGTATGTACGTATGTATGTATGTACTTATGTGTGTACCTGCGTATGAATGTATGCATGCATGTATGTATGTATGTATGTGTATGTCTGTACGTACGTACGTACGTACGTATGTATGTATGTATGAATGTGTATGTACTTATGTGTGTACCTACGTATGAATTTATGAATGTATGTATGTATGTATACATGTATGTACTTATGTGTACCTACGTATGTATGTATGCATGCATGTATAAAATTATTTCCTTGACCAGAATTAGATGGATATATATATACACTATGATCAGAGTGCATGTGCTTGTTTAACTGCATTTGGATTTAAGATGATTTGCAAATTTAAAATCTTTCTAAACATGCAGTGCATAATTTCTTCAAATGTACATTCAAAATATTTTATTAATTCACATTCAGGATGATTGTGTGCATCTTTATAAATGAGGCTCTTGGTCCTTTGTCTGTATATGATTAAGCAGTCTGCTGTAGATTTTGATCATGATGTAATGAGAATAATAAAAATTATTGTTTAATATTTTTCGGCTTTCCCTGATTGTTGGCGTATTTGAGGATTTTTCGTCACCGCTATAAACTTTTGTCCTCTGTGAGCAGAGCGTGCAATAGCTAGCTTGTGATTTCCACCCAAACATTTCACCAAAGGGAACTTGCCATTGTTTCTAGGCCTCAGGAAAGGATGTGTTCTCTGTAAGTTTCATAAACTAAACGACTGTCCAGGGTCATCAATACCCTTGTATTTTCTTAGTGTTCAGTTCACAGCCTCTGACCACAATCCTGTCCTTCATTATGTAGGGAAGTTTGAATGACAGGAGGAAATGAGATGTGATGTTTCTATGATGAGAATATTGAGTCATCTGGCCAGCAGTGTTTTCTAGTACTTCAGTTAAGTCATAAAACAAAGCTGTAATCAAATGCTCTCACTTCAGTGGAAACTTCTCTCATAATGAGGCTTTTTATGTGACAAACACCCTTGTGCAGCCTGGGTGGTAATTGGACTGGAGATTTGCATAGCGTTTAATGAGAGTTGGCCGCTGATCATCTGCGTGAGATGTTCAGGAAGTTCAGATCAGTGTCCTTGGGTTCTCGAAGCCTAAATAACTTCTGCATTCGCCAAACCTCTAAGATGCCTCCTAAAACGCCTGACATGTTGTAACTTTGCCATTGTTTTATTGGAAAGGTTAGAGAGCTGTGGCGCATGTTTGGATGGTGCGAGTCTTTAAAGTCAGACTGGGAATTTTTGGGCATATTTGGAGTCCAAATATTTCAGGCAGAGTACATAGTGAGTTATGTCTGTGATACTCTGGACGCTTTTCCAGACGTTCTGCTTTTCAGATCTACAATCCGTTCTCGAAATGCAAAGCTGGTGTGATTCACTGTAAAACATATCCAATGTCACTTGGGCTTAAATTACACTAATCCTTCAGAAAAAGACTTGATGACGAGTTATGGATGCATTATGTAATTGGAAGGTTTTGCCATTTTTAACAAGTAATTATTTGCCACGTAACTGCTTAATTCTATAGTATTAGAGTTTTAACACTGTGTCCTAACCAGACGTGACACAGAAAAGTGGCAAAACATTTAGTCAGTCCATTGGTTTTATTGCATTGGTCTAAAAATCTGCTCATAATAACTGTACATTTGAAACTAAATATATTCTGTTTGGGTTTACAGTAATTGTTTCATGTTGTGAAATTGTCTTTAAATACACTGCGGTTTTTCTTTTTAAAGACGTTTCTTCTTCTCACCAAGACTGCATTTATTTGATTAAAAATATAGTAAAAACAGTAAAAAATTGAAATATTATTACAATTTATAACAACTGTGTTCTATGTGAATATATATTACAATTTAATTTATTCCTGTGATCAAAGCTGTATTTTCAGCATCATTACTCCAGTCTTCAGTGTCACATGATCCTTCAGAAATCATTCTCATATGAGGATTTGCTGCTTAAGAAACATTTATGATTATTATCAGTGTTTTCAGGATTCTTTATTGAATAGAAAGTTCATAAGAACAGCATTTATTTTTCCATTATAAATGTCTTTACTGTCGCTTTTGATCAATTTAATGAATCCTTGCTGAATAAAAATATTAATTTCTTTAAAAAAACCTGTAGAATACTTTTAAATGGATCATAATGACCCACACATACAGTAAACATTTCCTGTTTTTCTGTATGTAAACACTGTGAACCCGAATAAGTTGGCAAAACTCAAAATATTTGAGGTAATCAGTTACCTGAAATTTAAGTTATGAAAAGTTATACTAGCAGATTTTTATTTTGTACGCATACATTTGAGTACTCAAATATTTGGGTAGGCTAACTCATGTAATCTCAATTTAAATAACTTGATTAGCTATATTTAGCTAATTCTGTAAATGTAAGCTTGTTGATGATGGTAACCCCCGGAAAAAAAAACTCCACATAACTCGAAAATAACGCAATTAGCATAGCAAAACATGAAACACTACTAAATCTTCTACTTAACATTACTCTTGCACAAAAACAAAACATTATATAACACTTAATTTTAGCATTTACTCTCCCTTTTGCGTGCCATGGCAAAGCATGCTGGGAAATAGAAATGTAAGTTTGTTTCAACTAAAAGAAACAAGTTCATAAAACTAAACAAAAAAAATCTAACATTTCAGATTACTTAATGTGTCAGTTTTGTGAACTGAAAAGAAAAAGTTCTAAATACTCATAAAAGTTCATTTGTTTGAGCAAATTTGTTTAATTTACCCAAACCAATTAATTGTTTTGAGCATTATGGTTTACAGTGAGTTTTAATGATAAATGGTCAACCACAAACGAGACGAGTATACGTTCTGGAGTTGAATGATTGTTGCTGCTCTCTTTCGTCAGACTCAACAGTCTGTTAGTCAGTGTTGTAGGTGTTGTGGTGCAGTTTTTTCATCGTTCGTGATGGTTTGGCACAGTGGGTGTGAGATTAAGCATGTGTGAGGAGGATTGTGGGAAAGCTCATATAGAAAGACACTCGTGCTCTGACCGAGTGTGTAATCTGAAGCCATCTTACCCGTTTACAGCATTCTTACTATGATTAGTGCTTTAGAGGAATGTTCTGGCTTCCGGGTTAATAAGCTCCATCAACAGCACTTCAGACATTTCAGTCCATTTCCACAGAAAATTGTTTTTTGGCAAATAAGTTTAGCTTTCGTGGAAGAAAATAGTGCCAGGAGGCCGAAATGTGAATCTCATATGTTTGTTAAAGCACTTAAACTAATTCTTCCATTAAAAAAATATTAATAATAAACTGTATTACTTGACCTGTAATGTTTTAAACATTGTTTTTGCAGTTGGTCTATGAACTTTAACATCATCAGTGGATGTGGCAGTGCAGCACCTTCCTTCTTGGCATTATTTCGCGGACATTGTGCAATAACTTTACCAGGATTAATGACTTTACCAGCCTTGCATTGTCAAGACGACAAAATTGAAATATTGGATGTCTTTACCTACAAAAGGTTAGTGAACAATTCGATCACAGTGTTTTCATGTTGATATAATAGTCTTTCTGCTATTCTATAATTGTGTCTGGAAACAGTGTGTATATTAATGTTTATTACTTGGCTCAGATTTCTTTCTTTGTGTGTGTGTATATATATATATACACGAAAGGGGGTCAAACACAGTATTAGTATGGTGTTCCTAATAATCCTTTAGGTGAGTATATATATATATATATATATATATATATATATATATATATATATATATATATATATATATATATATACTCACCTAAAGGATTATTAGGAACACCATACTAATACTGTGTTTGACCCCCTTTCGCCTTCAGAACTGCCTTAATTCTACGTGGCATTGATTCAACAAGGTGCTGAAAGCATTCTTTAGAAATGTTGGCCCATATTGATAGGATAGCATCTTGCAGTTGATGGAGATTTGTGGGATGCACATCCAGGGCACGAAGCTCCCGTTCCACCACATCCCAAAGATGCTCTATTGGGTTGAGATCTGGTGACTGTGGGGGCCATTTTAGTACAGTGAACTCATTGTCATGTTCAAGAAACCAATTTGAAATGATTCGAGCTTTGTGACATGGTGCATTATCCTGCTGGAAGTAGCCATCAGAGGATGGGTACATGGTGGTCATAAAGGGATGGACATGGTCAGAAACAATGCTCAGGTAGGCCGTGGCATTTAAACGATGCCCAATTGGCACTAAGGGGCCTAAAGTGTGCCAAGAAAACATCCATTACACCACCACCACCAGCCTGCACAGTGGTAACAAGGCATGATGGATCCATGTTCTCATTCTGTTTACGCCAAATTCTGACTCTACCATCTGAATGTGTCAACAGAAATCGAGACTCATCAGACCAGGCAACATTTTTCCAGTCTTCAACTGTCCAATTTTGGTGAGCTCGTGCAAATTGTAGCCTCTTTTTCCTATTTGTAGTGGAGATGAGTGGTACCCGGTGGGGTCTTCTGCTGTTGTAGCCCATCCGCCTCAAGGTTGTGCGTGTTGTGGCTTCACAAATGCTTTGCTGCATACCTCGGTTGTAACGAGTGGTTATTTCAGTCAAAGTTGCTCTTCTATCAGCTTGAATCAGTCGGCCCATTCTCCTCTGACCTCTAGCATCAACAAGGCATTTTCGCCCACAGGACTGCCGCATACTGGATGTTTTTCCCTTTTCACACCATTCTTTGTAAACTCTAGAAATGGTTGTGCGTGAAAATCCCAGTAACTGAGCAGATTGTGAAATACTCAGACCGGCCCGTCTGGCACCAACAACCATGCCACGCTCAAAATTGCTTAAATCACCTTTCTTTCCCATTCTGACATTCAGTTTGGAGTTCAGGAGATTGTCTTGACCAGGACCACACCCCTAAATGCATTGAAGCAACTGCCATGTGATTGGTTGATTAGATAATTGCATTAATCAGAAATTGAACAGGTGTTCCTAATAATCCTTTAGGTGAGTGTGTATATATATATATATAAATTAACATTAATTAAGAAAAATAGAATACATTTAGAAAAAGTATTTAGATTTATTTTTTATTCAACTAATGTCCATTTTAAGGCTGCAGTCTGTAAGTTTTGCCTCTTTGTCGCCATCTCTGTTTGAAACCTGCAATTGCAGGTATTTGTGGAATTATCATCTTTACGTGGGTTGTGCATCAGCACGGCTCCTCAGCGCGGATGAATCTAATATTTTGAGGAGTTTGTGTGGCTGTCAGTCACCGCACCGGTGTGGATACTGTACTTCAGAATCACAGATGCTACGTCTTGGAAGTATGACTAAAATAACAATTTCCACCGGAAAATGTAATTGAACTAGTAATTAACATGTCTGCCACTTTTGTTCTGACCAACTGAGTAGAAAAAATCGCACTACCAACGGTGATTAAATCTAACGATTGCTTAGCTCATATCACATCAAACCGTGCAAATCATTATTATTGTTATACTTTGTTCTCAAATTGTTAATGTTAACAACATCAGCCTTTGCGTGACTATGTGTATTTAGTGTGTATTAGCGTTACCTGTAGATTTCAATTTCTGTACAGTCTAATCTTTTGCTTTTGACTACGGGTGAATCTCCAGTTGTCACTGATGATTGTCGTTTGGACCGCCATCAAAATGATAAGCTGAATTATTCCAGCTGCTGTGAGAAAAGGCTGTAAATGATCCACCACCTGCAGCATCCTCACACTAGCCGGACTCCTTCTTTATGTATACAGACGTGACGTAATGACGCAAAGACGAACGGCGCCATTCTTGAATTTCCCGCGGAAACCTACCAGTACCACTGAAAAATATAACACATTATTACAAGCTTACCGTTGTGAATCGGGCTAAGGTAAGGAGATCTTTTTGAACACTGGCTGGTTATGTACTTGTTTAAAAATTGACTTTGGATCATAATGTACTCAAATAACGGAACCTTATTGTAAAATGTTACCAACAAAGATTTTCATTTTAATTTCCATGTCTAATTCAATAAATTATTTACTTAATTACTTAATTTACTAGAAATTTCTGAGAGAAAATAGTTTGAAAGTAAATTATACACATTTTATTCAGCATAATTTACGTCATTCCACAAAATTCTGTCAGTCACAGCAACCTGACACATACACAACTCTCATAAATTTATGATTTACTCATGTCACAGCTCCCCTTTTAACATATTTTGCTCCCATCCTGATCTCCCACTAACTGGATAAGCATCTTAAAGATGGCATGTGGCCTGTGTGTTTTGCAGCAGGTATGTAAGGAGCTGCGCTGACCAAACAAACACGGCGAGGAAGTCCAGTGAGAGGCATGCAAACCTGAGCCAGTGTTTAAAGCGGAGTCAAAACACAGCAAAGATTCAGAGATCCTATCTCCCTTTCTGATATTACACCACTCTGTCTAGTCTGTGTAAGGAACGGAGGATTGAATATGGTCTGGTGCTGTTAATGGGAGTGTTTTCATGATTATTATGGGTGAGGTGGCTTAGGTAACTCCAGCCTCCATGTTGGCCAAGGAATTTCTATGACTTCCTGAGGTTAAAGCGGCACAAACTGTACCGACTCTGGATTGCGAGGGTTTCAGGTATGTGCTTGAATCTTGAATGCATTCCTGTTAGCCTCGCTGCTAAACTTTCTGCCTTCAGAATGGTGTAGTTACAGCATCCACCAGCAGGGGATAGCTTAAGTTAAAGGCACAATATGTAAGATTTTTAGATTTAAATATTCAAAAACCACTAAAACAATGTTATATATTGTGTTGACTTACATGAGTACTTACATTATCTCAAATGTTTACAACAATGTTTAAATCCAGAGAAATAAGCTATTTTAACCAGGACACGGACCGTGACTGTGCGTCGCTTATCAATGACATCAAACCCGCATTACCCTTCGTTTTTTTTTTTGTAGAAACCATGGAAACACCAAAGATGCTTTAATATATGATGTGTTTTGTTAGACAGGTGAGCAACTGTTTGGATCATTCATGGACAGAAACTAATCATTGTTCTCCAGCTCAACACAGTTAGTCTGATTGTTTAAATCTGGTGTTCTTGATTTACCGCGAGTACCATGTTTTACCATGCCTAATATGATCTCGCTCACTGCAGTGTGAACAAGTGTCTCATAGTAGTGCCGAGCGAACACACAGAGTAGCATTATAACAACACTTTAACACACTCAAATGTGTGTAATATGATAAAACAGCGTAAATTTGCGTTCCCCCAGATACGCATGAGCGGGAGAAGCGGAAGCACTGTGGCAGAATAAAAGCTACGCCTTTATTTTAAACAAGCGACCTCGAGCGGCGAAAAATTACATATTGTGGCTTAAACTAGCAAAACCTCAAGTTTGCACCAGCTTACACACTACTAAATATTCTCTTGTTGCACCATTAAACTTAGCTGAAACATAACTTTATGAATATACAAAATATGGAAGCCTCCAGCCATAAAGTAATGCTTGGAATAAAACACAAGATTGATTGAATTGCATCAATAGTCGTCATATTGCATATAACACTGATAAAAACAAGGCTGTGAGGGATAGACACATTACATGGTTCAAGTGACCCAATTCCAATTTTTTTTCCCCATGTGGCACACATCGGATATGAGCTACTAACCTGTAAGCCGAAAAAAAAGCACATGGTACAACCCAAACACATCATAGTGTAAATCATTACTCTGATTTATCAAGAATAAAGTAAAAACTTCACTGAGCTGATTTGGCATATTATAAAAATCATTAGTGCTATTGGAACTATTATAGTCTATATGATTATGTTTCGATAGCAACCTGATAACACATTTAAAGGGATAGTTTACCCAAAAATGAAAATTAGCCCATGATTTACTCCCCCTCAGACGAATGCAATCAAGCTTTATAATGGCAGTGAATGGCAGCCCAAAATTTTAAGCACAAAAAAGTGCATCCATCCATTATAAAAGTGCTCCACATGGCTCCGGGGGTTAATAAAGGCCTTCTGAAGCGAATCGATGGGTTTGTGTAAGAAAAAATATCCATATTTTACACGTTATAAAATATCTAGCTTCTGTCAGACCATCTTCCGTATTCAACTTATGCAGAAAGTTTAACGCCTCCCGCAGTGACAAACGTCACGCCAGTTACGCTTTTTTCTTCATGTGCGTATTAAGTTGCTCCCTGATATCACATGCGCAAACACATATAATCTATATATAACCTATATATAACAGTTAGGTCAGGTCGAACGATTTATTCATTTAATTAATTCAATTCTGATTTAAATGTGAAATTAAAACTGCCAGTAGGTGGCAGCAAGTCATTGTTAATGAGTGAGTCATTCAGATTCAACCGATTCATTCAAACGGCTGACTCATTCAGGAACGAAGCATTTGACTGTCTTAATGAGTGAATCATTGAATCATTCATTCAACCGATTCATTCAAAAAGTTGATTCATTCAGTAACGAAACACCACCGCATGTTGCTCAGAGATGCAAAACAGTCCTGTGCCTTGTTTCAAAATTGTGTCTAAAATGTAAGTCACTTAAAATTAACTTATTGTTTATTAAACTTGTATAAAATCAATATCACATTTGTAATCATGCTGATATTAAAAAACGGCACTCTTTGTGTGATATTCACTATAATAAAAAGGCTGGGTTAAAAATGGACAAACCCAGCAATTGGGTTGTTTTAACCCAGTGATTAGGTTGTTTTAAGCAAACATTTACCCAACTGCTGGGTTAAAACAACCCAGTTGCTGGGTTTGTCCATTTTTAACCCAGCCTTTTTTAGAGTGTGATATAAGACATACAGGGACATTTTTGCCCCTTATCTTGAATTTTGGGGGAATTATAAATGCATTTTAATAGACTAAATCACATAGTGTATTTGTGCGCTCTCTGGGTGTTTTTGTAAAGTGAGGGATATACTCGAATAATGTTCAGATTTCATATCATTAAAACAACAATTACGATATTATTGTGTATATTATTATTAAATGTGTGGCTTGTTGATGTCAGATGCGTGACAAATCTAAAAATGGCTCAAAATATCAAACATGTTTGATATCCTCTGACTGCATGGAACCAAGTCTATGCAGTTTTTTGTGAAAACCGTCAACTCTGACTGCACAAAATATGCAGACTGTGTGTGTCAGACTTTCGGCAACTAGCAGTGACTTATTCAGACTGAAAATAATTCTGTAGTGTCTTCCAGCCTTTAAGATCAAATGGTGCAACCAAATAAAGTACAGAGCTAGTTGGAAGCTAGCTAGTAGTTAAGCATCTACTGTGGACTTTACGTTCCAATTTAAGTAAGAACTTGCTGGTGCAACCCTACCCTCTCTAGAAAGTGGTGGCAGTAGTTTATACAAGCACAAGCAGTCCGTTTGTTTGCTTTAGTCTGACTTGGAGCGTGATGAAATGCAACTCCTCGCTTTCATCCGATTCCTAAACAAGACAGTGAGATATAGAGGAATGGAGAGACTGAAAAGCGAAGAGAAGTCATGCCTCTGTGCAGAGAAATAAACACACCCAGGGATAGGAACGATAAAGCCACACGCTCGCTAATTAGTCCCTCGTTTGGAGGAAAAGACTATCAGGTGTAATCAGAAACCCTCCTCTTCATATCTGATTAGGCGCTGACCTCAGTCATGCCATAATATGTCAATATGTGGTCAGAAATGACATGCCAAGCCTCACCATGTATATTTTCAGATGAGTGCCCAAATATACACAACGGAGTAGAAGCCGTGCCAGCTCTTATGAGCTCTCCAGACTCATGTGCAGTGGTTGAGGTGAAGATCAAGTCAAGACATGGAAACTTCACTTTCCTCATGTTCCATGTGCTGCAGGCTTTATTCTTTGGCGGAACCTCACCTGTGGATAAATAACATGACATTTCTTCACAACAGCGAGGGTAGGCACTTTGGAAACTTTTAGAAGTGTCCTGGAGTGAGGGGAGAGGAAAACCCACGGCTTTATCTGCCCTATATTACTGCAAGACAAGTGCTGTCTCCCTCCATTTCCCTCTGTCCATTCCCGGGGAACAGCTGCATGCATGGTTTTCTCCTCATTTGCTGTGAAAAGTGGGAGTTGTGGTTCAGGCATGATTGGAGCTCGACCCAATGGCTCCTCATCTGAGAGTTTCCATGGGACAGGCACGTTTGCTGTAACCAAAACACCATGTGAGGTTCAGCCAGTGCACTCAATGGCCGGCTATCTTCCGCCCCACTGTCCTTGTCGACTGCTTGGATCCCTCAGAAAAGTAAAAAATGCCAGTGCTAATTATGTTAAATGGATGCTGTAAAGTGGAATATGCTCTACTTACTAGTGAGGGACTATGTATTGTGAGAATTAGCATTGTGCTATTTTCCACCTGATCAATATAAATGCAAGACAAACAGACACTGGGCCTTATTATACACCCAACGCAATGCAACGCCAGCCCGACACAGTTCTCATCTTCACGTCCAGCTTCACGTTGTTTAAATATCAAATGCACTGGCGCATCTGTTCACCCATGGGCGTCTGGTCTGAACACCAGGTGTGTTCAGGAGCATTGTTGGAGCGTTGCTTTTCTGAGGAACTGAAAACGACTGCGCCATTGACCAACACAAACCTGCTCAAGTCAATAGTGCAGTATTTTTTGTGTTATGTAAAGGGTGTGTTAGTAATATGAGCCTATAGGCGGTGCACAACACGCGTACACTTTGCTTATTACACACACGTTTTTAAATATGAAAAATGAAAGGATTAAAATGTAAAAGATTATTATTGTGTACATAAATATAGAAATGCCTATGTCATCATAATGGACAGTCATTGCATGTATCAGAATTAGCCTGCCTATTTGCAGTAATGTCGTGCACGCAGGCGTCATTGGACGAGCAGATCTGTTTCCTCGTTAGAGAAGCTTTCAGTTTTTCCGCTCCATGTAAATAGCGAATCCGCTATGGCGCGAGCGCAAATGGCTTTTAAAGGGAATGGGAGATGAGACTCTGATTGGTTTATTAACTATTTATTGATTATTATAGTTTTTCTACTGCTATTGCTGCTTCCTCTTTGCCTCTCTCTGTTAATCTCTCTTGTCCTGGTGAGATTCTCTCATTATATAACGAAGCTACATCTAATGCCTTGGGGGCTCTAGCCCCATTAAAGATCAGAACTGTCCCCTCAGTTCATTCTTCCTCTTGGTTCACCCCGGAGCTCAGATTAATGAAAGCAAAGACCAGGCGTCTTGAACGCCTCTATAAGAAGTCTTCCTGTTCATGCTACCCTCTACTCTGAATTCACATTGCAATATAAAATGCCCTTAACACTGTACGTGCTACTTACTTATCTGCTATTATCAACAGAGCAAAGTGTAAACCTAAGATCAACAAACTTGTTAAACCACCATCTCCACTTCTTAATGGTTCTTCCGACCTTTGTGAAAATTGTTTACACACAAAACTGACAATATCTATCAATCATTTTCTTAATTCGTTCCTCCAGAAACTTCTACTTTCCAGATACTCTACCCACTTTCTAACTTTACTCTCACCAATACATCTGTGGTTGAACAGCTGATTATGAACTCCTCTACCTGTCAGCTAGATCCTCTACCATCACACCTACTCAAAAACGTTCTCCCTTCCCTTATTATATCTATCACTCACATGATAAATAGTTAACTTATGACTGGTTATGTACTGCCTGGACTGAAAATAGCCATGATCACCCCTATACTTAAAAAACCTGGCCTTGATGACACAGCCCTGAGTAACTTTAGACCAATTTCCGACCTTTCTTTTTTGTCTAAAGTCCTAGAAAAGGTGGTCGCCACACAACTACAGACTCACCTGGACAAAAATAATCTGCAGGAACCATTTCAGTCTGGATTTTGTCCTCTCCACAGTACAGAGACTGCTCTTCTAGTGGTGCGTTCACACCAGACGCAAATGAAGCTTTAAGCGCGAGTGATTTACATGTTAAGTCAATGCAAAGACGTGAATAGACATTCTGCGGCACGATTCGTGCGAATGAGGTGGCGCGAATGACGCGGCATGAATTGAGCATTTCAGGCGTTTGACGCACGTAACGTGTGATTCGCGCGAGTTGAAAAATCTGAACTAACGCGCCTCGTTAACCAATCAGGAGCTTGCTCTAGTAGTTACAACAATGAGGACAAAATCATATGTGGATACCCAGAGCTGTACGATACATCTTCGTACTTTATAGAAACAGGAATAAAAAAGGATCTTGCTTGGAAGAAAGTGAGTGAAGAGGTCGGACAATCTGGTAAGTTGTAAAAAATGTTCTTTACTCAATTTGAGCTATACATATTGAGACTACAAGCTAGCTAAAGCCGGCAAATTGAGCTTATTCGCCGTATTTTAAAACAATCCATGTCAGCCATTTCGCAACGAGACTGGAGCCGCCTGGCAGAAACCCCTTTCATGACGCAAATTCGCGTATGTTGTGAAGTGAATGTCACGCGCGAATGAAGCGAGTAAATTTAAAATGTTCAAGCGTCCAACTATATATTCGCGCAAGTCACGTCTGGTGTGAACGCACAGTAAGAGTACTGGACGACCTCCTCCTCGCCTCTGATTCTGGTGTCCTTAGCCTCCTGGTCCTCTTGGACCTGAGTGCAGCTTTTGATACCGTTTGCCATTCTATACTCCTATCCCGTTTGTCTGCGATTGCCATTTCAGAAACAGTTTTACAATGGCTAAGTTCATATCTCTCAGATAGGCAACAGTTCATTAGCATTGACAAATTCAAATCGCATTCTGTCACCTTTTCGTGTGAAGTGCCTCAAGGATCTGTCTTTGGTCCACTTTTATTTTTAATCTACACACTTCCTCTGGGTCAGATCATCCGGCGCCATGGTTTTAATTTCCACAGTTATGCTGACGATACACAAATCTATTTTATTGTACAGCCTAATTCTGTTTTTCCTCCCTCCTCTTTAACATCTTGCTTACACAATCTCAAATTATGGATGGCTCAAAATTACTTAAAGTTGAATACAGAATTTTTTTTAATTCTGCTAGTAGGCCCTATATCCATTGATTCCTCCCAACTTGACTTCTCCATTAAGATTGACAGTGTTATGTGCTATGTTTTGAAGCCCATATCAATCAGCTTGTCAAGTCCTGTTTCTTCCATCTTCGCAATATTGTCCGGTTGAGAACCTCACTAGATTATTGCAACTCCTTGTTTTATGGTCTACCCAAAAAAGTCCTAAATCGCTTGCAGCTAAATCAGAATTCAGCTGCTCGGGCCCTCACTTTCACCAAAAAATCAGCTCACATCAATCTTGTCTTACAGCAACTACATTGGCTCCCTGTCGAGCTCTGAAAATCTGCTTGCAGTTCCGAAATTCCGTCTATCTAGTGTGGGTGGTAGGGCTTTCAGCACTTCAGCTTATAGAAACAAACTACCACAACACCTTTGTGTTGTCTCTTCACTCCAGACCTTTAAAACATCTCTCAAATGTTTTGTTAATTGATTGTCTCAATTTTTTAGCTCTATGCTTGCTTTTGTAACTTCTCTTGTATATTAACTATCTTTGACTGTTCCAACAGGTTGATCATATGTTGTATACCGACTGTATCAACTTCATGTAAGGTGTCCTTGGGTTCTTAAAAGGCGCTATATAAATAAAACATATTATTGTTATTATTATTATTATTATTATTGCACGTTACGCCCAAAACACACCCATGACTCATTAAGAGACTAGGGACAACCCATTTGGACCATGCGCCTGCCGCACTGACCATTTTTCCCATTAAACTAGCAAAAGTGGATTCGGACACAATCGTTAAAATAGGGCCCTTAGAGTCACTCAAACTCTTTTTATCAAAAAAACATTTGGGTAACACTTTTAGAATACTGTTCTGTCATTAATGAATAACATGAACAAATGCAGAACATACTACTATTAACTAGCGAGAAACTCTGATTAACGAATTAGTTAGTAAAAGCACTCAGTCGAATGTGGCAGTTTACGCCCACGAACCGTTGGCTGAACATCTAATGCATATGGCACACTTTTCTGGAAACACTTCAGGAGTTTCGAAGTCGTCATCTGATTGGTTGCGTTCTTTAATAGTCCGCCTGGAAACAAATGCCTTGATGTCAAACTCCCTCGTCCATTGTTGCAGTAAACTTGCACAACGTTCTTGAATGAATAATTTATAGACGCATGCCGGTCTGTGCAGGGACATTGACTTTACATGTTCACGCCCCTAAACATGACGCGGAACAAAACAAACTGTG
The DNA here is from genome assembly GCA_039654625.1 of Rhinogobio ventralis. Taxonomy (NCBI): domain Eukaryota; kingdom Metazoa; phylum Chordata; class Actinopteri; order Cypriniformes; family Gobionidae; genus Rhinogobio; species Rhinogobio ventralis. Next base: position 2,672,943 of record CM077212.1, read on the forward strand.
ATTGGTTGCATTACATGTCAGTGAAACGTCCTCTTGGGCGGTCCTTGACCAATGAAAGCTGCGATAGAGTCCAGACCTTCTGCCGTCAGTCTGAAGGTCTGGCTACGTGAGACTAACTATTAGCTAACTACTGTTTTTCATATGTCCCAGAGGACTACTAAGAACTACTATATAGGCCTACAGGTTCATAATTAATGAAAGTAATGTACAATGTATAATTCATTCTAACGTAAAAATCATGGTATCCTACTAGTAATGACTCAGGTATTACCGAATTCTTCAGAAGGAATTGCCAATTATTTGGAACAATATTCTAAAGTGAAAAGCATGATAGCTCCCTAAAAAACCCTGTTAAAAAATCCAGCATATGCTGGTTAGGTATGTTTTGAAGCATGGCAGCTGGTTTGAGCTGGTTTAAGCTGGTCCTAAGAAACTAGCTCCAGCTCAGGACCAACCAACGACCAGCATAAACCAGCTCAAACCAGCTGCCATGCTTCAAAACATACCTAACCAGCATATGCTGTTTTTTTTTCAACAGTGAAGTCTAATGGAATTACTATCCAAAAGAGTTTTAACGTTTTTGAAAACGATACCTTTATTGTCCTTTATGGAATTTGTGCATTTGTAAAAATTGGTGACGTTGTGCACATGCGTATTACGTGCTCGATCTATAGGCGTGTAGTGTTTCTTCTGGCCTGGCATGCATAATACAGCGATTTAAATTGTTTTCGTGAATCCATGTAAAAAACTTTTCAGTTTTTAGTACATCGTTTCCATGTAAGCGTACCCATAGATGGATCAAATAAGGGAGACATCCGAAATGTGCACTGTTGGCGTGTCTCCAGGAGCAAAGATGGGAAACTGTAGGTGTTATAGCAGTACTAAACTCTCAAACAAGCACTGTTGTTAAAGGGTACTTAACACACACAGTTTCTGCCAGTCTCATGTTGATCTTGAGTACCTATAGAGTAGTATTCATATCTCCCAAGAGTCTTTAGTTTTATCATATTTATAAAAGACAGATACGCTGTACCGATTCTTTCTGAAAACAGCCGAGCTCGTGGAGGCATGCAGTGGGCGGAGCTAAAGAGTCACGAGCACACACACACACACATCTTTCCCTCACAACCAAAAACACACTTCTTTAGTGACATTGTCGCTGCCGATGGCTACCGTAACCCGAATGAAGCTCGTTGATGGGCGCGCTCTTGCTCTCGTTCTGGTTGATGTGTGTGTGTGCTCATCCGGGAGAAGTGCCCATACAAGCAATTCCGCCCTTTATGACATCATACAGGGCCATACTCTAAATACTCCGTCATACATGTTTTTTTGTTTTTTTTTTCAAATTTGGCCATGTTTAGCATGAGAATCCAACTCTTTAACAGTGTAAATAAGTCAGAATGCATGAAATAGCATTAGACCCCCCCTTTAATATCATACTCCACAGCACAATCCTAAATCCCAGACAGCGAAAAATTGAAAAATTCCTGCTGTAATTGCATTCTCACTCCTGTGTTTTTTCATTGAGCATCAGAATCTGTGTTGTTGTGGTGGACAGCTGCCAGGATCTCTCCACAGACGCTCACCAGCCTTTAATAAGGACACTCACCTAGAGTCGGTTCACACAGAGAGTGGGCAGAAGGGGTCAGACAGACTCTTAAAGGGACAGTCACCCAAACAAATGCAAATTCACCATTTACTCACCCTCATGTGATTCTGAACCCTTGCACAAATAGATATAATAAATAGTTTGAGAATGTAAATAAGTTTAAATTTGTGTGCATTCCATGCAAGCTGGAAAGAAAAATGGATTTGGAGTAGCATGAAGTAACAATGACAGAATTTTTTGGGATACAGTTTTTCCAAATTGTTTGTTGATTTATATTCAACAAACAGCCATGGCTGTCTTAAAGGTTATTGTTTTGGCTAGTTAGTTTATCCCTCATACCGTCCTCAATTCCCCTTTACACTCAGGGTCTTTGGGGTCCGTTTGGACTAGAGACCTGTACGGGACGGATTTTTCACTCCCGCTCCCGCAGAATTCTGTCCTGCTCCCACAAAAATATACGTTACCTTCTTCCGCTCCTGCCCGCAACATTCATGTTTTGTCCCGCTCCCGCCCGTGTAAACAGATTTTTTTCTGTACGTCCATGAAATAGTTTTAAGTAATTTAACATAATAGCAAGCACATCCATGGTTTGGCGTGGCAGAATGCGCACAAAGTGCGCTCCCTTAATAATTCCTAAAAAGCTGACATCTCAGTTCATCGCGATCTCACAAAGCTCCGTTATCAATGAAGCTGACTGCACAATGAATCTTTCAATGTCTACACATTTTCCTTGTTATAATCTCAGGATTTGCCAGCATGCAGGATTCAGCACTGAACAAAAACTCACTTTGAGCGGTGAGTGGATTCTATCGTAAATGCATCTGATTGGCCGTTGCGTTCAAGAAATCAACACATATGTCTGTAATTGGCTACATTGCACAACGCTGCAAAAACATGTTATAAACAGAAACTCTGCCTATGCTGGCGCCTGTAAATCGATTTGTTTTATTTGTTCTTCTGCTTTTGTACAATTGATTTGTTTTTAGATGTTAGATGGGAGTCCCGCAAACTGTCAAAATCTAGTCCCGCGCCGCAATCTATTGCATTGGGTCCCACGGGAGTGCAGGTCTCTTTTGGACCCCAAACATTTACAGAGCGATTGTATTGATTTTTTTTTGTTCTGAAGAAATTACTTTAATGATCTAAATTAAATATGAGTTGTTACTGGATATTGATCTAGGTGTTAGAGTCAGAATTCTGCCATCTGCTGGTTAGAAGAAAACCTATAGGAATTACAGTTCTAGAAATAAAGTGTTTTGACCATATATATCCAGCAGAGATCCATTCATTTTCTGGATGTGGCCGACTGCTCCTATCACAACTTTTTAAAATATATTTTGTATATATTTAAACATTATAAAATACATTAAAATCAGTATTTTTGTTATTATGTTTTAGTTGTTTTGAAGTGTCTGTTTTTGCAATAATGCCACTTAAATTAGCAAAAACATAACTAAAATGCCACTGAAAAAATATAAACCAAATCACTAACTTTAGAATAAAAAACAAAAAACAAAAAAACAATAGCAATAAGCAGAAATTAACAGGAGAAATGAGTTGAGAAATGAGTGTGCGTGTGTGAGCGAGCATGTGTGTGAGCGTGTGTGTCTGTGTGTGTGAGCATGTGTGTGAGTGTGTGTGTGTGTTTGTGCGTGCGTGCGTGAGCGTGTGTTTGTGCGTGTGTGCATGCGTGTTTGTGCGTGTGTGAGCATGTGTGTGAGTGTGTGTGTGTGTGTTTGTGCGTGTGTGAGCATGTGTGTGAGTGTGTGTGTGTTTTTGTTTGTGCATGCGTGAGCGTGTGTGCGCGCGTGTGTGTGTGTGGGCGTGTGAGCAGGTGTGTGTGTGTGCGTGTGTGTGCATATGTGTGTGTGTGTTAGGCCTCACACCTTCAAATCTGCATTTGTTCTGCATTTGTGGCTAATTTTGTTTGCCAAATTCTGTACATATGCTGTCTGTTGCAGTGACATCTGTGTGTGTTTGTGTGTGTGTGTGAGTAGGCATGTTTGTTCCACATTTCATTTGTGCTCTAGTACCTGGCCTTCATTTCTGTGAGAACATTTTCAGATTTATGCTGGATTGATTAAATTTATGAAAAATGAAAAATAAAAAACGTAATTTTTCGCATTTCCCATTCATTTTCAATGTCAAAGACCCTGAGTGTGACTTTCTTCTTCTTCTTCTTTTTTTTTACATACCTTCAGAACAACTGAATCAAGCCCAGTTTGTGTGTGTGTGTGTGTTTAGATAGATAATGTAACAAAAGTCACAAAATCTTTTTGGTTTAATAAGGGAAACATCAAATGGGGTCTGAACAGACTCCAAAGGCCACATGAGGGTTAATGTCCAGAACCAAAATTTTGTTAATTCTTTTCTGTTTTTCTCTAATATGTCTTCACCCAAACTTATTTGCTTAAAGCGATTAGGCAGGGAACAATCCAGGCCTGTGTTTGAGAGCGCAGGGATGTATGACGGAGGAAGTCAGAGCAGAAGTGCATATTTAGCGTTCATGTCTGCGTCAGAGCATTGGAAAGCGTATGCAAAGGCATGGGATACTGGCAGTTTGTCCGGCGAGAAGCGCGTTACCCGGGGAACGTTGGGTTAACCGCACATGGGAGACCGGTCCAAAAGAACCGCGTCTTGATTGGGACGCTCGGGCCTGCCAGCGCTGGGAGTGACAAGCGGTGCCAGTGGATCAGAGCCGGCCTGCCACTGATGTTTAATGTTCACACATGCACTGGGAAGCACTGTCCAAGAAAACCAATTTGGAGAATACACTTTAAAAAGGGGCACTTTTCCATCTGCCTTCTGTCCCTCGTCTTCGTCCAAGAGAAAGGCAACAGAGAGAGGGGAAAAAGACAGTATGAAGAAGTGGAGTGCTTAAGTTCATAATCAGTTACAATTGAGTTTGTTTATTGACAGCACTGAAAGAACCTCTTGGCAACACAGTGTGTGTAAGTACAACAATAAAAGCCTCAGTTAATTCTGTTAGTAGTCAAAAACTCCAAACTCGTCTCAACGGCCTCCTTTACATCTGGCGCTAACATGCAAAATGGAAAACAGCACTTACGTATTACTTCAGAGGTCGTGTTAACCGAACATTTCCGTCATTTATCAAGTTTTAAAACACGTTTTCTGTCATTTTTGACAGATAAAAAAAGGTATCTGGTCAATTGCGTTTTCCACAGTAAAGGATGCTAATGCAGATTAGAAGTGAAGTGGAGAAATTGACATTTTAAAGCTCCCCTGCGAATACAGACTGAGAGAGAGACGCCAGTGAGGATTTGAGGAGAGGAACGAGAGATTCTAGGTGTGTTCCAGTCGCATAATCCGTGGAATATCCATCGAGTGATGTTGGGAAATTTACAATGCAGTCCATCATAGTAACCGTAGTGGAAAATGATTGTTGTGCAAGGTCTGTTATCACTTAGTCGAGCTGCATGTTGATAATGAAACGCATTAGCATTTACACCTTCACTGAATGTGGTCGAGTGTGATGCTGTGGTGATATGTGATCTGGAAACGCATGTTAATTCTAGGTGTCAAGTCTGTGCTTTCTGCATTCATCACCCGTTTAATAAACTCCATTACTGCTCAATGGTGTTTGGTTAATTAGGGCTTTAAATCAATTGCAAAGTGTAATGAATAAATGATGGCACTAAAAAGAATTTAGTTTAGAAACCATTTTGCGCCAGTTTTTCAAATAATTACAAAGAAATGGCAAGTAATACATTGAATTAAACGTGAATTTTTGAAGTAGAAAGACTGAAGTAGTATTTACATGTAAAATATACTCCAGTAAAGCTTTTTGCTTGTTTGCTTTGCATGCAAATGAATCACATATTAATATTGAAGATAAGAAAAAAAGATAATTACATTGTGGAAAACGAAAGCACTGAATACACCTTAAATGTATAGCTTGTTGTATTTCTATATCATTGGTGAGTATAAGTCTATCTCTGGCCTACAGTCCACAGCCATCCATGTTGAGGTTGGTTGTCTGATGTGTTTTGTGATATTGTTTAGTTGTCGTCCATGTACCCGTGCAGACTGACGTCTTTGGCTGTTGTGTCACATCTCACTTACTCATGCTGTGCTGCCTGCTCTAAGTGTGGTTTGGCAAAAGGGATGGACTGAAACTGAAAAACAGCTCAGGCCCTATACTGGCCAATCACAACCACAGCATATAATCCCTCACTGTTGCACATGCACATGAGATGCAAACTGTTGCCAGTTGTATTGTCTGAGTTGATATATGTTGCATTTTTAAATTAGGCAATAGTTGACATTAATGTAAAACATCAATACCACATGAGCTTTTCAATGATTTTATTTATTTAATTATTTTTTTATTTTATTTTAATACTTTAATTTATTATTATTTTTTTTTTTATTTGTATTTTTTATTTATTTATTTATTTATTTTACTTTATTTTATTATTATATCTTTTTGTATTTTATTTTATTTTACTATATTATTTATATTATTTGTTTTTCATGTTTTGTTTTGTTAATTTTATTTTATTATTCATATTAATACTTTATTTAATTTAATTTATTACCTTATTTAATTTAATTTAATTATTTTATTTATTTATTTTACTTTATTTTATGATTTTATTTTCATATATTTTTTGTATTTTATTTTATTATAATTCATTTATTTACTTTACTTTAATAGTTATATTATTTATTTTTATTTTTTGTATTTTATTTTACTATATTATTTATATTATATTATATTTTTTGTTGTTTTTTTATTTTATTTTATTTTATTTTATTATAAATCATTTATTTACTTTACTTTAATATATAATATTATTTTATGCTTTATTAAAAATTCAAAATGTATTTATTTTACTTTACTACTTTTCTTAATTGTATTATTTTAGTTTATTTATTTATTTTATTTTATTTTTTATATATTTTTGTATCTTATTTTATTATAATTCATTTATTTACTTTACTTTAATATATTATTTATTATTTATTTTTTTGTATTTTATTTGATTTTACTATATTATTTATATTATATTCTATTTTGTTGTTGTTGTTGTTTTTTTTTTTGTTTTTTTTTATTTTGTTATAATTCATTTATTTACTTTACTTTAATATATTATATCATTTTTGTATTTTATTTATTTATTTATTTTTTTGTATTTTATTTTATTTGTACCCAAGCATCTGCAGCTTACTTGGGCCGTTTAAATGAAAATCTGCACCAACCAAACAAACAAACAAACATTATTTATTTATTTATTTATTCATTTACTTATTTATTCCTACATAAATAAATAAACAAATACATTTAGCTGCACATTTTCTGTTAAACTGCCCAGGTAAGTTGCAGATGTAGGGGTGTTTACAGTGATTTGGTCCGTAATAGATAAAGCAGCCTTGAGACACGGATGTTTCTTATCCTCAGTTGCAGCCTTGTGATGTCAGGCTTCTTGTTTCCAGTATATTTTGAGGTGTGAGAACTGAAGTGTGAGAGAGTGTAGGACTAAGAGGTACAGTCTGGCACTGCATTTTGTGCCCACAAGAGAAACATTGCATGGGAAAAGGGGAACATGCAAAATGTATCCATCTGCACTGCCATCCCACACGTACATACATCGACATTTGAATTTCCCACTGGCCGCCATGATACTCAATCATTAATACACCCAGTCTGACAGACAGAAGGGGGAATTTCCACGAGACCTCTGTGAAAATCCATATGCAAACCAATGGTTTTGTAAAATGTCAAAACTGGAGATCAAACCAAATCAAACAAGTGGTATAAAGAATTTGCTCGGGATTTGCGCAGTAGTGGTCACAATGGTTGTCATTTTTGGGAGGGGAGTAATTGGCATCATTTGGTAATAATACAGTAAGAGGGGAAAAAAATATATAAGCGAAGCTTATTATGGCAAATGAAGCCACCAGCATCTGAGTTACATGTGATACAGCTCACCACAAATTTGCCTTACGTTATATGTAATGTATATTATGTGAATTATGCGGTTGCATATGAATGTTTGGGTGTGTAACATGGTTCCATTTCTTAGTGTATCTATCGTCCTGATATACTCCAGCATTAAGTGCATGAGAGGAAAATGCATTTGAGTGATGATTCCCAATCCCATATGTGCAGTTGCACTTATAAAAATCAGATGTATCATGTACTGTACATATTTTATTAAAGAGCAAATGTGAGGTAGAACTAATGCAGCAGTCATGTGAACAGATCTGCAAACTATAGTAATTTGTCTCTGGCCTGCAAATTACAGCTGGCAGCAAATTTAGGGATTGTTCAACTTTAATCAGTGTATTGCATTGTAGGAACCCATACAGTGGGTTCAAGTATACACTACTTGATTTAATTGATTTATAAAAAAACACCTGGAAATGGTTTTTATGTAGCATTTGAAATTTTTTAAACACTGAGTCGACAAATTTGTTGAACCAGTATGCGGATGTGTTAGTGTTTTGTTGCAGAAAGTGCATCATCAGCTTGAACAAATAATAGGAAAGCTGCCTAGTTAGAATAATGACTGCTTGTTTTTCCTCAGGTTCTCCTAGTGCTCCTAATCAACGATGTTATCAATGCTGTGGAATCTGGCCTGCTTGCATCATGTGCGCTAACAGTGGAACCTCAATGGAGACAGCTCCTATTTCCCAGACCTTTCCTTCATGACAGAGCGGGCCCGTGAACAATGCGTCTCTGTGCAGTTTGTTTTCTCCAGCGATCAACTTGTTTTTAACATCCTCTGCGTTGAGCGGTGGCAATGGAAAGAGTGGGCCGGGCCCTGGCCATACTCTGGGTTTCAGTTCTGCTGCTTGAGCCCAGTGGACAAGCCTGACACTTCTGAGGGAGTCCCGTAGCCACGGGCACCTACGCCAAGCTTTGAGCTCACTGTTTTGACTGGGTATGTGTCGGGTGAGGGGGCGAATGCTTGCTGTATGGGAAGTGGCAGAGCGCTAGCTGCCAGGCTGATTTGATTTGCCATTTCCCAAGACTCCCTATTCTAAAGTCTTTCCGCCAAACCCTGGCCATAATGGTTTTTGCGTTCAATCAAGGGCAGCGGCAAGCATTGGACAAGGCGTGTTGGGAAAGTGGGCTTGGAAGAGCTCTAGGTGAAGTGCCAGGAAGTGATGACAACTGTGTGGTTTGTGGAGCGTCACACCACACAGACTCCTGAAGAAAAGGTACACTTTGCTCCTGCTTCGTCGCACAAATAGAGTTGTTTTCTCCAAGAGGGGAAAATATGACAGCTAATGCATCTAAACTGCCATATGTGCACACACACACACACACACACACACACCCCCTTCCAACCCACCCATGAAATTAGATGTTTTTCTAAAATATGGAACCCGTTTTTTTGGGGTGGAGCACATTGGGTTAGCTATTGGTAAGGGACACCGATGGTTTCCACTGTTCTTACACCGTTTCAGCCATGTTTTACGATGCTCTCCACTTGAGTGGACACACATGCCTCTTTAAACACACTGCAGAGACCAAAGTGGCGAGAACACATCCCAGGAGAGCTGGATTTGCCTGATTCTTGCACAACGGACCTGTGCTCGGTCTGGAGGCACGCTAAGCGTACGCGTCAGAGTGTTTCCGTCGTTACCTCGTTAGCTAAGCCTCGTGTTGGGATTATGGGAAATGTCTTGGTGACCCTGGAAACAAAAGCATGACTTAATCAGCCTATAAAAACAGAGACAGTGGCCAAGACATTGGATTCAGCCAAGAGGCTTGCCATACACCGCACTGCTACATGCAAGAGCCGTAAACATGGAGGACGGAAAAAGTTATTGATAAATATTGGTTATTTGTACAGGCAGGTCTTAAAGGGATAGTTCACCCAAAAATGAAACCCTCACCCTCATGTTGTTCCAAACCTGTATGAGTTTCTTTCTTCTGTTGAACACAAAAGAAAACATTTTGAAGAATGTTGGTAATAAGTCATAGATTAGTGCAGGTATGACACCACTTTGAAGGCTAAAACGCGGAAGTGAGTTAGCATTTTAGCACTTCTGGATCCCTCGTCCCAAAGTCAATGGGTTTTTTGAATGGGATTTGTTAAATGGCTGAAATGAGGTCTGTGGTGAACACAAGCTCAAGACACTTTCACTTTTTATCCTACGACATAAAATACATCAGTATTACCCCACTTGGGATTTTTTGAAGCTGTTACGTGTCTTGAAATGGGCTGTTGCTACAGAGGCTGTCGGGGACATTAAACGTTATCACGCCAAAAAGGTAAGCTCAGCTTTTACAGCCTCATTATGCTCATAATTGTGCTCTTATAAACTATATAACTAAAAAGATGTAAAAAAAAATGTTAATGTAAAATGTTTTTAGATAAAAACTGAAAGAGTTGTCGGAAGTTTAGTGATGGTGACGTTGAAATCGCGGGACTGTGTTGTAGTCCGTTTATAGCCTACCTTTAGTTTCTGCGACTGCATTTAGGCTTCAAAATTAATAGAAGTTGTGGTCATCTGTGATAATTTTCTTGATGGACAAAACGTGTAAGTATCATAAACTTTTGTTGATCACAGAGCTTGTTTTTGTGATAATCCAAAAGCCTATGGGAAGATCCTATAGAGACAGAGCGACACGCGTCATAATCTGAAAACCACGCCCACCGGGGGGGAAAACAATCAAACCGTCTCCATTGACTTTGTATTGCGTGAAGCGGCCTCCTTGTCGTTTCTGACTTATAACAAAAAACAGAACAATGTCTTAAAGCGGATATGTGGCAAGGTGTACAGCAAAAAAAAACAAAAAAGAAACAGAACCAAAAACCCAGAAGTTTTTATAAGCTGTTGACCCAAAAAACAAGCGTTTATGGACACAAAAGGGGATACAGGCAATTGAGACAGAGTGCGACATGCTGCCCCCCCCCCCCCCCCGGTGTGGGTGTGGCCTAAATGCGCTCTGTCTCTATTGGGTTTTTCTCGAGGGAACCAGTGTGATGCTAACTGCCGGTTTGCCTATTGACTTCCATAGGATATTTTTTCCCTACTATGGAAGTCAATAGCTACGTCAACAGTTTGTTTGACAACATTCTTTAAAATAAACAAAATAATAAAAAAAATCCCCTGAAAATTCTGTCATCATTTACTTGTTCAAAACCTGTATGAATTTCTTTCTTCTGCTAAACACAAAGGAAGATATTTAAAAAAATGTCAGTAACCAAACAGTTGATAGGCCCCATTGACTTCCATAGTACTATGGAAGTCAATGACTAATGTCAACTGTCTGGTTACAAACATTCCTTAAAGTATCTTCTTTTGTGATCAACAGAAGAAAGAAACTCATATAGGTTTAGAACAACGTGAGGCTAAGTGATAACATTTTCATTTTAGTGTGAACTATCCCTTTAAAGTGCTGCGCATATACGAAGCTCAGGTGAACAGGAAGTAGGAATTTGTTTACTGTGCAGTGAAGTTGAAGGTTTCATACTTGTGCTTATCAGAGTGTGCATACAAATTTGTTCACACAAAAGTGCCTGTTAATAATTTTCAGAGTATTTCCTCTTAAGGCAAAGAACATCACAGAAATAAATGACACATTAGGGAGTGCCTTAGAGTTGGTCAGTAAAGTGACATCATTGCTCTATTTTTAAGACGTGACTTTGCACATTCACAAATTTGACTGAGCTGAGAAACTGCAATAGTTAATGTTTCAAAAAAGCCTGTTCCAACTTCTCTGTTACTCCAATTGCTATCACCACAACAGGAAATCTCCCAAGAGTTTGGAAATAATTAATAAAGGATCCTAAACATGGTCTGAGATGTAGTGCTTTACAATGACTTCTTGGCAATGGTGTGGCGGTAGCCAGCAGACCATTACTAGGACGCCGACTCAGTTACTGTCTGTGGCTGGGGCGGTGCTGTGTCTTCTGAGCATAGATCTGGCTTAGGCTAAAACTTGTGTGAAGTGGCTCCATATGGGCTGAGCCAACAGCGTCCAAAACCATTGAGGTTGCAGAGGCAGTCTGACGCACAACAGCAGCAAGGGGCAGTCAATTCTATTTTAGCAATTACGTACAGAAGAGCCTGGCACATAGAGGACCTGAGGAAATAGCAAAACAGTCTCACTACTGGTCAGTTTGTCAATATATTCACTACTGTTAAGTGCCTTTTAAGATATAAAACATTCAGCACAAGAGGGGAGCCAAAAAATTATTCTCACAATAGAGTTGTACGTTGAATAATGAATCATCCTGAAAGGCATGCATGGTGTTCAGACCTTAGCATAATTATCTGTTTTTTAGATGCTAAACCTCAAGTGTATCGTATTCATGCTGTTTTATTAGCTTCAAATGAATGGTGGTCTCAATAGAAGAACTGATGACACTACTATAAAGTCAAAGCATTAGTACAGATGTAGTTACATGCCATTAAATGTCATTACAACAATAGAAATATGATTGAGCCAATGAGTTGCAAACAAGCCAAAGCAAAGATAGTATGGGTTCTGACATGGTGGAAATGTGAAGCAGATGTACTCCCCTCATCCAAGATGCTGTCAGATGGCTTTATCAGCCCCAGCCCTCTGGGAACTGCCCTTTAATCCTGAACACTCCAAGAACTCTGATATTTAGACATTTGCCGGTGTATTGCAATCTGAGGTAATTCACATTTGATTTTTTTTTCACCTAGTGTTTGCTCGGTCCTCTTTGTGCACTTGTAACTATGCATTTTACTGATGTCCGATTTTGTAAACAAATTGCTCTTTTAAGTCAGATCTTCTCGAAGCTTCAGTTCAACCGATTCACAAAACTCATCTGGGCTGCGTTTCCCGAAAGCACCGTTAGCCAACCATGGTCGCAAGTTCTGTTGTTATCAGCATAGTCCGAAACTATAGTTCCAACAAACATTCACAAACAGCATTGCAAAGTTGTGTAGCTGGAACGACGACCTGTATTTAGAAGCATAGATTCTTGTTTGCATAATGTGGACTTCATAAATCCTTATCTTGAGCAAAATAAGCAAGCTGACATTCAGTACAATCTTTTATTTCGAATGTATAGAAATGTCATTTACGTCTTTTAGTTTGTCAAGAGATCTAAAGTGCCGTTTTTGAAGATTGTGCTTGTGTGTACCTGCTCTTGTACGTAAGAATTAGCCTCTCATTGAATCTGGAAATAAAGCAAAATAACTGAGAAAAATGAGAATTAGTCCTCAGATGCCATGTGCGTATTTTTAAGGATTAGTTCACTTTAAAATGAAAGAGACTCATGATTTACTCACCCGCAAGCCATCCTAGGTGTATATGACTTTCTTCTTTCTGATGTACACAATCGGAGTTATATTAATAAATATCCTGACACTTCCAAGCTTTATAATGGGAGTGAATGGGGCTCACGAGTTTGAAGCTCAAAAAAGTGCATCCATCCATCATAAACATACTCCACACGGCTCCAGGGGTTAATAAAGGCCTTCTGAAGCGAATTGATGGGTTTTCCGTATTCAACTTTTTAAAAAATCGCAACTGACGCGACTTATGATGTAGGACGTAGAGTAAGCCCTTTGAACTGCGAGAGGCGTTACACTTTCTTCTTAAGTTGAATATGGAAGGTGGTCTGGCGGTAGCTAGATATTTTACGTGTTAAGTATGGATATTTTTCGTACACAAACGCATCGATTCGCTTCAGAAGGCCTTTATTAACCCCCCGGAGCTGTGTGGAGTATGTTTATGATGGGTGGATGCACTTTTTTGAGCTTCAAACTCAATGGACCCCATCACTGCCATTATAAAGCTTGGAAACGTCAGGATATTTATTAATATAACTGTGTTCATCAGAAAGAAGAAAGTCATATACACCTAGAATGGTTTGAGGGTGAGTAAATCATTGGGTAATTTTCATTTTAAAGTGATCTAATCCATTAATTCAATCTCAAATGTATTCATTAAAATAAGTTATTACTCCACCACCTGCGTGACATCAAACAACGTGGTTGAACGACAAATTTGCACCTCGACTTTCGGGAAACAGTCATGGCGAGCTAGTTGATTTCTTCAACGATGCATCGTACGATATGTTAACTATAAGCAGCGAGTTACGTCGTTGTATGGGAAACAAGAGGTTCTCATCTGGAAAGATGTTATTTCAGAGAAGATCAGATGATAGTACCAAGGAAAAACAGCGCACGCTTCCATATGACATGGATATTTGCATGGTGATCTGCAACTTTTCCTCATTTGCACCTTTATTATGAGGAGCTTGCAGGTAAGGAAGAACTGTTATAGTGGACCCCCCACACCATCAAACTTATTACCAGGCAGAGCCCATATTCTGCTCTTAAGCCCCTACGGCCTTTGGATCCGGATCAACTGCAGATCAGAGAGTAAGTGTCAGGGCTGCAGTCCAATGCTAATGGCAAATAGAACCATATGACGAGCCCAAAACCCTCAGTTCTTCTGCCACACACCTGGGGAGAAGTGAGGATTCTGGTTGGAGTCATGGATAACAGAGCACCAGATCCAGCTTCAGCACTACAGAACGTCAATGCGCCATTTCTGGACCATGAAACTTCACAAGGTGAGAGGACACTGGAGAATGACATCATCTGAGATGGTTTTTGGGGTCTTAACCTTGTCTTTGCTCACAAGTCTCTTTCCAACCTAGTCTTAACATCTTTTTCACATCTTCATGTAAAAGGGCTTTTATATGTTGGACTCTTTCACAGTTTTTTTTTTTCCTTGATGGCATTTGTTTCCCTTTGCTCTTTATTATTCTCAAGACATCCATTTCAAATTCTTTTATAGGCTGTTCAAAATGGTAATGATGTGAGATCCCAAACCGCCGACTGATTTAGAGGACTTGGAACCTGGCTGGGGAGTGCAGACTGGGTTGTACAAAACATCCAAAGCCACTAAGGTACACTAACCGACCCAAGTGTACGCTTGGCCTTTCTTTATCTACAAGCTCTTCATCAACTCTCTCTAACTTTGCTACCCTCTGCTTCTTTCAGCACCCCTCCAGTCAGTGTATTTCTCTCCCACATCATCCTGCATGCTTTGGAAACACAGCAGCCCTCCCCGAACTAAGAATTCACATTTGTGATTCGGCACAAGTTTCAGCACTCTCTTTCTCTACCTTCCTAATCGCACTATTGCTCAAGACAATGATTTCAAAACAGGGCAATTAGTGTAATGTTGGTGAACGGCTGGCATATGCGGATGTTTCCTATTAAAATCATTGTTGGCTTCAGCATCCGACTCAACTACTTTCTCTCTTGGCAGCGGAACCTCTCTTGCAAATGAGCTCTGTGAAACCTTATCCCCCACTGGATTCAAAGATGTTGTATCACTGTATGCAGAGTAAGTCCAGATGAGTTGATTCCTCAATATGGAGGCGATTGCCAGACCACTGAACTGTGGTGAAGGTCTGGTATTAAGGACCGTAACAAGTGACTGGCTTTCACCTCTGATACTCTGAGCCAATTTGAAAGATCTCCATCGTATGAAGTCTCCACATGATGTGAGGTTCCTCCAAAACTGAGATGATTCATTAGGAGGGCACAATCCAGGTCAGTCATTTTTATTGGAGCACAGTTGACTTTACACAGTTTATATACTTCAGTTTGATAAGGTAGCATTGGGTGTGCACCAGCATAATTTTAGACTCTAAAGTTAATCTCTGCCGTTTGCGAGCCAGCAATGTCTTCGGTTGTTTCCAGGCAAAGCTTCACAAATCATGCCAGGGTACTTTGCGACTGCTGACGCAAGAGCTCAAAATAAAAGGGTCTTTTCCCTGCTATTCTCAGTCAGAATATAACTCAGGCACAACATGGTCAAATGGTTAGATGAAAGGCTGTGGTGGTGGCTGCTTCCCAAGATTTCCTCGTAATCATAATCTGACAGTGATAAACCTTGAAATTTATGTCTGCTGCATAAAAGTGAAATCAAGAGGCCAAAAGAGGTGCTGCTGTGCAGATACGCTTGAGAAAAGAATGAGCTGTTGGGTGGGGATTTTCTTCATGCAAACCTTCATAATTACAGGTGGATTTGTTGGCCTGGAGGATATGCGTCTTTGTTTCCATGTCCTCAATCTCTGTTTCATCTGAATGTAAAAAATGCTGGAATCATCAGGAGGGTGTGCCGTGGTTTCTCAATACAGACGAGTCGCTATTCCTTCTTAAAACCAACACATTGAATTC
The DNA here is from genome assembly GCA_039654625.1 of Rhinogobio ventralis. NCBI lineage: Eukaryota > Metazoa > Chordata > Actinopteri > Cypriniformes > Gobionidae > Rhinogobio > Rhinogobio ventralis. The sequence goes on from CM077212.1 coordinate 2,688,712, forward strand.
TCTCAGTCTCCTTTGATAATCCTCAGTCGTGCTCCCCCCACCGTTAACCTTTCTCTCAAAGCCTGGAGAGTAGTGGGGTGTCCTCTAAGCAAGCAGGGATCTACCATTGTCAATCTGTAGGGGTGTTTTGATTAAGGGTGAGGTGTATGGTGGTGATTATTTGCCGTCATGGGGAGCTTGAGCAGAAGCAGGCAAAGGCCTCTCTGTTTGTTTGCACAAGGAATATTGGTGTTTTATCCTGGGAAAGACCGTCTTGGATTAAGATTTTGGGCTGAGGTGGCGGATAAAGTTTCTTTTGGTTAATATCCACTGTACATACTTGATAATCTCAATAATGGAAACAAAACATCCACGATAATGACCTCAGCCACAAGGCAGCCCTCAACTGTTGGGGCTCTCCTAAATAGCCTTCATCCGTAGTAGGAGAGAGTATGAAGTGCAGAGGGAGTCCTCTTATTTCCATTGGCGTGTGGTGAAAGGGGGATGAGGAGTGTGTATGTGTGTGTGTGGAAGTATCCATGAGCGCAAGTCAGAAGGAAAGGGGCACGTCTGGGTCCAACCTGACAACAAGCGCATATGGAAGTGATCAGTGGGATGTTGGCTGGCATGACGTCTCCCGCACAGGGGCATTTTTGAAGAAGTGATGGAGTTAGGGGTACACATATCCTACATGGCCTGTGATGGTTTCTGAACCCGACTCAATTGGATGGGAATGGAATTCTTGGAGAATGGAGGAAACGATCAGTGTTCGCTCCCGGTAGTTCCCCGCAGTAATCCTCTGCAGGAGTGTTGGAGGCGGCCCACTTATGAACAAAGACACTGCTCAAGAGTTTATGAAGAAAGTGACAAGAGAACAGTAATATGACTGGACAATGGCAGGAAGAGGACTATGCAGAAATCCAACTCCAACTCCTAAAGTTACAGTACAATATTCAAACAAGGCACGTAATCTGCAACAATTACAGGTGTGTGAGAGATTTGGGGGGCAGTTTTGAAAATGAGATAATGTGGAAGCGTCAGGGCACAGCGTAAAGCAGTAATCACATACTAGCAGATGGGAGTGATCACGCTTGACTGAACAGAATATACTGTCATCCGGACTCACTATTAAGCTACAAAACAACCACACACCATAATCATATTGCCATCATCATTATGATAGAAAAAACAGTAGGGTATTGACCTCATTTCCCCTCTAATGGTTTTCCAATTGTTTTCTGACCATCTCACTGATTGTTCGGATAGATTATCTGTGTGTTTTAGAGAGAAGAAAAGGCCTTTTAACCAAGAGGTACATTTTCAAAACTTTATCATGTGATAAAATATGTTCTATTAAAGTCTCCCTGTGGTGAAAATCAAGTTTTCAATGTTATTATTTTAACTATGCTTCCAGACAAACCATGTGCAAATTCATAAGTCAACACCATTGCTGAGTAGTTTATCCTTAAATCTGCAGTGAACCAAAGACCGTCTCACACTACCTTGTATCCAATATAGCGGGTGAATTATGTATATGATGTATATTATGATGTTATGATGAACTATATGCCTTTCTCTGAGCTCATGCGAGTGAGTGGAGGCGGAGATAATTTGCATATTCATGGATCCGCATATACTAAATGAAACAAGGGTGTCGAGTTACATTCAAGCTATTTTAAGGCATGAAAAACAAATTCACAGGAGTTTTAAGGGATACAATTATTGACTACAGGGGTATCAGAAAACATGCTCTTATAGGGAGACACTACAGGTGAATAGGGAATTTTTTGTGGCTATATCTGACTATCTTCTCATTTTGAGAAAACAGCCTTTGAAGTTTTATATTGTATAATTTCATACATTTCTATTGAAACCCCCAACCTACAAACAAAATATATATTCAGTTCATTAATATCAGTAGTGTATAATATTTAAAACACATGGAAATCGATAAATGAATAAATTATTAATAGCAATAGCCTTAAGCTGAAGAGAACTACCTTAACAAACACACATAACAACAGTCACACAAACTGCAAACGAACTGTCCCTGTTTGTTGTATGTCCATCTATAACTAATTAAATCTAATTTGTTGACGGGGTTTCATCGTCAAATCTGATGTTTTACTTTCTTTTTACTAGCTCTCTCAAGTGACAGCTGTTGCCTTCTTTTCTGTGAGCGCGTATCACGAGGTGCTTGACAACCAATCATGTAATCAGAAATTCACATCGACCAATCAGATGTGGTTTTCGGCTGTAGATTTCCCGGCAAACTTTTGCGGTTGGTTATTTCTACAAAGGAAATGCCCATATTTGGATTAGACAGTGCTGTGTATGAGACTGAGAGCTTTACAATGATACCAGGCATGCTCGCGTTAGAATGCTAACTTTTGGTGATTTCTGGTAAAAATCTAAAGGCGCAAGTAGACAAAATATAATGAAATAACCACCTTAACGTGTAATGTTGACATAGTTTTTATTTTGTCATGAAAGCTTACATGTTAAGGGAGCAAACTGGCCCAAAATCAAAATCTCATTGACCTCTGCATGAAAAAACAATGTTTTCACCTGCCGTGTGACTTTAATATTTTTCAAGTATTAACAGTAAGCATTGTCTTTAATAGTCTATCAAAAAGGATAAATGCTGCATATCTTAGACCATCTGTTTTGAAGACAGTAGCTGATCTGACTAAAGTGCATCTGTTGTTATGTCTGGAGTGATGATGCCATGCTATAAAAGCCAATTATGATGGATATGACCATAATTGAGAGGGTTGCTGCTGAGGTCATTTCCTGTCAATACTGTGGCCCGCCTCTCTGAGGGTGGTCAGTGAGAATGTGGGCCTCAGCATGTGGGCCTGTCTGGACTGTCTGGGGCCCTGATGGATCAACTCCTCATTCATCACGTGAAACACCATTTCACGAACACACACATATAGGAAAATTATCTGCTGGTGCTTAGAAGTCTGTCTTGTAATTTCTTCTGACGTGAAATTGTCACTCATTTCATCCAAATGTTTTTTTTCTTAGCGTGTAGGAGTTCCACTATCACATCATTGACAAGCGTGTGCGTTTAGCAAAGCTGACAATGATGAATGTGAGATCAGTGGGAGGTGATACAGCATTGTGCCTAATATTCTGTCAAATTCAATAACTAGTTGTGGACAGTGCAACACATAAGGGAGAATTTGAGTTTGATGGATGCGGAATGGACGGTTGGACTGATGAATTGACAGAGATCAGTGAGATGTGATTTTGATTAATGACCACTCAGAGCACATTCTTTCTTATAACTGATGATGGGTGTGAAATCTTCAGATCCTCTTTCTGGTCCTTTACGTTAACCCCTATGACAGATCGCTGTCGTCCATTTGCATTGTTCTTCCTACTCACTATAGCAACCATACGCACTGAATGTCACATAGCTTTAGGTGGCCTTCATAACTCATACTAGAATCTGACATTTGACAAATGGTGTCACAGACTCTTCAGGGAACACTACCTGTCAAACTATGATGTGTGAAACAATCTGTAAGGACATTCACACAGTGTATGAGTTTACATTCAAGATGCATCTGTGAGACTTGAGACTTTCTAACCTGTAGATGCTAAGAGACTCTCTGTCATGTCATCGTCATAGTATCTGAAGTAAATCTCTATTGCGTACACACTATAAATTAGCATTTGGCACAATCGAAACCACAGATTATTTCAAGATGAAATTGATCACCACAGTGTTTTCAAACACCTTTGAGGCATTTAATGTGTTAATGTGGAACAGATGTATGTGCATATGTGCATGAGTGAGAGAAAGAGTCTTGCAGAGTCTCACAGCAGTCTGTTTGCCAGGTCTTCACTATGTCCATCATGTTCATACTAGTTGCAATCTGCAATCTAGATGGATAACTAGTCCACACACACACACACACTGCTTCATCTTTTCTGTTGGCGCACAATGGAAATTGTATGCATGACAATTCTGTACAGACGACATGGGGCCATAGCAACTTCTGGACTGCATTATTTCTTCAAATATCAAAAACACTTTCCTCAAAGTAATGGTTTATCGGTGAACCAGATGCAACAGAATATCCCTTTACATTCTTCTCAAAATATTTAGGAAGATATTTCATGCTTGGTGTTGTATTCATCCTTCCCCAGTCTTCTGTCAGCCACATGTCAGGCTTTTGGATCATGTCTCATTTTGTAAGTCAGAAGCAGATGACCTTTTTCTCACCCTCTCTCACTGGACTGAAAGGACCCCCTAACTCTCCTTTTCACTGACTGATGGATGAATTGGGACTGGCATCCACCCCCTACCCAGATGGGCGGTGTCCTGTTAGAAGGTTTGGGAGGGGGGTTGTACACGTGAGGCGAAACTGAACCGGGGGAATCGAGTGATTGTCACTCATCCCGAACTCCCTCTTACCTGTCAATCATTATGACTAATGAGAATTGCATCATCAGGCGTCTTGAGGGAAAGAATCCTTGGGGGTGCCACGGATTCACATGCATATGCATGTGTTTGGGTGTGTGCTCGCCTGTGTGGGTTTGTGTACTTAAAGGGATAGTTCACCCAAAAATCATTCTGTCATCATATGTTGTTCCAAACTTGTATGAAGTTCTTTCTTCTGCTGCACACGTAATTTTTTCCATTGTATGGGAAAAAAATACAATGGGGCCTATCAACTGTTTGGTTACCCATATTCTTCAAAATATCTTCTTTTGTGTTCAGAAGCCCAAAAATCATTGCATATCATTTGCTTTGTATAATAATAACATTTTGGATTATTAGTCAAATTTTGACAGCAAATTTTGATTTAGTGTTAGTCATAGTCTTTTGACTAAAATGCCATTTAGTTTTAGTCTAGATTTAGTCAACTAAAATCTAATGAGTTTAGTTAACTTGTAATGCATTCATTGAGCATTTAAGCATTACATAACCAACTGTTACTTGAATACATGTCAAAACTGACATTGACATAATTGTGTTTTTGACCGTTCAAATAGCGCAAAAATACACGAAAGAGAGCTCAATTCTTTTTTAAAAACATCTACACTCACCTAAAGGATTATTAGGAACACCATACTAATACTGTGTTTGACCCCCTTTCGCCTTCAGAACTGCCTTAATTCTACGTGGCATTGATTCAACAAGGTGCTGAAAGCATTCTTTAGAAATGTTGGCCCATATTGATAGGATAGCATCTTGCAGTTGATGGAGATTTGTGGGATGCACATCCAGGGCACGAAGCTCCCGTTCCACCACATCCCAAAGATGCTCTATTGGGTTGAGATCTGGTGACTGTGGGGGCCATTTTAGTACAGTGAACTCATTGTCATGTTCAAGAAACCAATTTGAAATGATTCGAGCTTTGTGACATGGTGCATTATCCTGCTGGAAGTAGCCATCAGAGGATGGGTACATGGTGGTCATAAAGGGATGGACATGGTCAGAAACAATGCTCAGGTAGGCCGTGGCATTTAAACGATGCCCAATTGGCACTAAGGGGCCTAAAGTGTGCCAAGAAAACATCCCCCACACCATTACACCACCACCACCAGCCTGCACAGTGGTAACAAGGCATGATGGATCCATGTTCTCATTCTGTTTACGCCAAATTCTGACTCTACCATCTGAATGTCTCAACAGAAATCGAGACTCATCAGACCAGGCATGGTTTTAGTTAACTATTATAACCCTGATACGTTATTGAATAATATGTGTCAAATACAGTTCTTAGTCTTTCCTCCTGACTATGAATTAAATGGGAATGAAATGAAATACAGTGTATTGTGTAACCAAAAACGTACGTATAATGCGTGACTTTTAATTATAAACAAGCTCGAAATACACATTGACTCTTTTTTTTAAATGTCTGCGCCTTACAGTTGCAGTTGCAGGCTTCTCATTCAAGTTCAGATGAGGGAGATTAAATATGTGTTGTTACAACCGTTTAAAACATATTACGGTAACACTTTACAATAAGGTTGTATTAGTTAACATTAGTTAACATGAACTAACCATGAACAACACTAGCATTAGTTAATCTTTGTTAACGTTAGTTAATAAAAATACAGCTGTTCATGGTTTGTTCATGTTAGTTCACAGTGCATTAACTAATGTTACCACGATTGTAATAATGCATTAGTAAATGTTGAAATTAACATTAACAAAGATAAGTGCAGTTCATTATTAGTTAATGTTAACTAATGTAGTTAACTAATGTTAACTAATGAAACCTTATTGTAAAGTGTTACCCATATTACTATATAAACATGGTAAAGTAAACATTGTCATTATTCCTCAGCATTAGTTCATAAACACTACCTCTCATAAATGTGTGTGTGATTGATTGAGCCGCTCTGAAGCGCTGTCGCGTGAGCCTGTAGCAGCTCAACAGCTCCGTGTTTTCCCGCCGTTAGATCCCCACGTTACAATTCAAACGTGCGCATCTGTTACACAGCACATCAGTTCTGACTGGATCTCTAATCGTTCCTCCCTTACATTTTCCTCTCGTTTTTATTCGTTGACGAAAATGACAGTAGAATTTCGTCATAGTTTTTGTCATCCATGTTTATTTTCTCAAATTATTCGTCAAGAAAATTAACACTGATGTAAAGGGAACTGCAGTGTTTTGAGTTGTATGTAAACTCAGGAATAAGCACTGTATGGCCACTCTAGAGATTAACTCTGGGTTAGTTTTTCGTTGGCCAGTTCATTGCCCAAAAGACCTGTGTTCACAGAGTTTGGTAATTCATCTTGCACAGTAAACCAAAAGAAGAAGATTGTTGTGTTATTTGAACAGTATTAAAACACATCAGGAACCGCTGACGGTGAAAACTCTTCACATGCGCTCACACCACTGATCGATATAATGAATGGATTGCTCATGACTGCCATCAGGAAGTGTTTGAGCGGCTATCTTACTATTCCCTACGGACAGAGAGCATCATTGCCGTACAGCCAAAACATTGACCTAAAATCACACGATTCGCAGCGTATCAATCTCACAGGATTAGTTTTACGATATATGCGTAAATTAATAGTTACTTCAGATGTTATCTGTAATGTTTATGGTCTTTTCGGAGAGGATAAGTCATATATTGAAATTGTTAATGTGGGTGTGTCTCCTGCACACTGCCGACACAGGTAACGTAACCGAACTAACACATATTTCTTTATGTATGTAATTATGGAAAAAATATAAAAAATTAACACATATCTGTGTTTAGCTGTCTCCAATAGCTTATACAATAAATATTAACACAAGCTTCTATTACTATATTGCACTCTGTTGTATTACAATTCAAAGTTTGAATCTCGGAAATAAATCAGTCAGAACAAGTTATGATGCATGTATTTTATTTGCTGATTGAGCAACATCTATTTCAGACTCTTAAAGACAGCGCAAATGTACGGTGTTTACAGTTTCCATATGAGTAGTGTTACGTATGCCATGTTGTTGAATTAATTATTAATTTAACCATCGTTTAAATCAGTAACTGCTTCAAAATGCATAACGAAATCATAGTTGGAACATTTGCAGTTAGTCTACTGTATGAATAAAAACAATACTACAGCACAACATAAATACATAAACACAACAGTACAAGGCGATTTCAGGTTACAAGGCATACATCTTTATTCCGATTTCAAAAAACATTTGTAATACATATGCTGAAGTGTCTCGTCCACCCGCTGAGCTGATGTTCACTACTGTAATAATGAATATGAACGTAACTTTTCAATAATCAGGGGAAATTCCAGACTTATTCCCGACAAATAACCATTTCCCTGTGCTGTGAGAATGTACAGGGAGACTTCTGATATAAAAACGGTGTCTGCTTAGGCAATGTTTTCTCAGTAAAATCATATCATTTCTATTGATTCAATAGAATGCGTGAGCTTACTAGGGAATACCAATATGGCGGCGCGACGGCTTCACTTTTTATGCCGTCATGAGCAATCCAGTTCTCTTTAAAGATCAGTGGCTCACACTCATAACTGCTACTGAATATCTGAACACAAACAATACGGAAATACACATTGACAGTTCTTCTTCTGTCTGTTCTCAAAAATGTAATCAAATGTATATTTCTGCAGGCGCGTGTGAACTGTGTCTAAGCAAAGACATTCGTTTTCAAGACAGATCACTGCCACTGCGCAATACACACAAATCACTGCGGGTTGGCGGGTATATCTAATGTATAAATTGAGGTATTCGTCCAAATATAACTGGTAATGTCATACTTTGTAGTAGTGGTATCGTGGCGTAATAATATGTTTGGTTGTAAAATGTATTACCTGAATGAATTGAAATCAAAGGTAGCTCGTTCACAGACAGCATACGCAGATGTTCAACCAATAAAGATGTTCATCGCTGGAAAACAATAGGATACATATGCAGATTTGCTTTTAATTGACTGTCACGTTAGGTCCAATGCTCTTGATGTTCTTACATTTCCTGTTATGACTCTGAGTGAGAAACCGCTTCATACGAATCAGTGCGCGCGCGAAACTGAACAAATCATTCAAACCGCTCCGCGAACCATTTCAGACAGTTTTGCCAACTTGATCAAGTCTTTGAACAGAATTGACTCAAAAGAGTGATTAATTTGTGAATGGGGCAATCCTCATGCCCTTTAGAAAAAAGAGACCGTGCGCGCTTGGAATAACTATACGTATTTCTTAACAGGTATTGCATTAAACTAAAGTAACGAGAGAAACATCGCCCAGCGTAACAAAGTAAAAGTACAGTTTTTTCATTAGAAATGTACTCAAGTTAAAGTAAAAGTAACCACATTTAAATCTACTCTTAAAGGCCCCCTGAAATCAAAATGAAGTTTTTTATCTTTTAGTATGACTATGTTAGCCTTAAGGTTAGGAATAAGCTGGTGTGTTCCAAAACAATGACAAAATTTGCATATAGGAGATATAAGCATTCAAAAATTACAATCTCTCACTTCCGTTAAAATGGATCACCGATTTTGATGACATCACCGCAGAACTTCTGTCCAATCAAATGCTCTCTAGAATCTGAAGCGTCCCGCCCCTTACACTATAAATAGACGCAGCTGTTCGGTCAGCTGTTCACACATTTACTATTTCCTGCATGGTGAATGGCACATAGCGCACTATACATGCGATAGGAAATGATTCAGACGGTGTAAATATGCTTTCAGTTGAAGTGAATGAAGTCTGGTTTCACGTTAGATTTCACGCGCAGCACCGCAGCACACACATAGTCTAGACCAGAGCGGTTGACTAGAGACACGAGAGCGCAGCGCGGATCATATGTGCGAGTCGGCGCAGACAATAAAACATATCGGACACATTTAAATTCTGCACAGAATGCTGTATTTGAAAGCGATATGGAGGAGATTATGATGAGAAACGGTTAGAGATTGGGAGGAAACTGTGGCTTTACCGAACAGAAAGGCTCTAGTCAAACTGTGGTATTAACGAAACGCTATTGGCTGTTTCATAAAAGGGGAGGAGCTGCTTACAGCTGGAGCCGTTTCAGGGGAAATTACGTCAACACATTGAAAAATGCTATGCGTTTCAAGGCACTTCAGTGGGCCTCTAAAAGTACAAATTTTCCCAAAAAATACTACTGGATGTATTGAAGTAAATGTACTTCGTTTCTACCCACCTCTGCTGCCTGCTTTGTTGCCAGAGCTCAGGATAGTTCGTTTGGAATTTGCACGTTATTGTGACGTCAGTGGCTAATCAATGAGAACATTCTTTTTCTGCTGATCCAGGGATTGGTCACATGACAATCAAGCAATTGGCTGAAAAAAAAGATCTCATATCTGGGGTTTCTGCACCAGCCGAGCAACTGCCATTGAGATGAATGTGAATGCTAACGGGTATCTTTCTGCTATAATTATTAACACTGCATGATTATTTGTAGTCACGAAATGTCTTTTGTCGTTTTAGTCAATATTTCAAATATGATATTCATTATTTTACTTAAAAAATGGCATCTAATTTTAGTCAACCAGCATCACGCGAATGTGTAAATACGAGTTGTAATATTAAGTTCTGAATATTGTTTAACCCTCATCCCTCTCTCGCACTTTGTAACAAATCCTTCCCTTGTGGGTCCTAAAAAAAAGCCCTAAAATTATACTTTCTAGCACATTCTTTCAACTTAAATTTAAAATTACTCACAATTTCATGCATAACCCTTTTAATTCAGCTCAAAATATCTTAAAGTGGGTGTCTCTGCCAACGGCTTGTGGGAAAAAAAATATATATAAGGTGATATTTCATGACTCTTGCCACTAGATGGCCTTATAGCACTATATGGAAGCAAATGAGCTGTTCCGCTGGGTCCTAAAGTCAGTTTCTCTTCAGTATGCATTCAGATGCACATGTAGACATTGTAAAATATTTTTTTGGTAAAGTTTCAGCATGTTTAGTTTGAATTGAGAGCATTTTTAGGTTTTTTCTAAAACCTTTCATGAACAAATATTTCGGCAGTAATTTCACTGGCAACATTAACATTACTTATGTGTTTTCCCTATAGTTGCATGTATGTGCCATAGAGTGTGCTAGGTGATTTTTTTAAGAATAGACGTGAAAATGCACTATCCAAACTTAAATGGCTGTAATTCAAGAATGCTTTGGAATATAGACCTAAGTTTGGTCTCGTTTTAAAGAAGACAGTCGGCAGATTATTGCTTGATTATTGATTGAAAGTATGAAAATGTTATGAATGTTTAAATTGACTGTGAATTAAACATACTGTACTAAATATTTTTTTTATTTTATATAAAATATATATTTTACAAACAAAAAAAAACTATAAAATCAAAGCCATATGTCTAACCAAGTTGTGTTCCAAATTTGAAGTTGATTTTGTTTAGGCTCTATACCAAAAATAGCCACGGGCATTGATTTTTTTTTTTAAATTGTATGTATTCTCCTGTAACAAATCAAATATCACTTCTATCACAAAACAGTCACCAAATATGGAACCTTGAGACACAGGCCTTTCTGACGATATGTGTTTTGTCAAGGTTAGAAAAGGTTTTGATTATAAAGTAGTTAAAATACATTTTGCAATATGAAACCTGACACCGCCCACTAGGGGAGGAGCCCGCTGGAAGAATTTAGAGTACCATTTCCATGGTAACGCAATGTCCGATTTCAATTTTGAGTTTGTAACCTTTCGAATGATAACTAATTTATGATGATTACTGAAATATATGATACGGAAAAAAAAGAGAGCGCCCCCCCCCCCACCCCCAGCAGGACGGTGACAGTTAAAGCATTTTAAACGCCTTCCTTTCAGCATTAAAACTGAAAATATGATAGCATATTTGATAGACCGCTGGAATAAAAACAGGACTGCACAACGAGAGTGTGTGAATTATTCCAAAGTAAATACAACTTCAGCACATTTCACACAGGAGCAAAATATGACAAAGCTAATGACCTACTGTATTCAAAATTAATGACTCTGTTTATGGAGTCAATCAGAGAATGAGTGATTAAATATTATTCTGACATGCTTGTCATTATGATCAAGTTACGGTCGTTGATTAGAATACTTTTCTTCACGGAGCGGGTCAGTTTTCTGTGCGTGGAGCACAAGATAATTATCTCAAACACGTTCAACTTTTTTCCACTGCTGCTTTATTACTATCAGATGCTTTCTGATTGTGGTGTCTGTTCTTAAATGAGATTTAATAACACAGCAGATTTTGCCAGCTTTAAAGCACTGACCTGTGGAAGGATATCCCTTTCCATGTGCAACTGCTTGTTGGTTGAGTAATCGTCTTCTCTCCAATTTCTCAAGCGTTCCTTGGTTGCTCTTTTTTTCAGTGGTGTTCAAGCATGGACGAGATAATCAAGGAGGCGCTCTGACGTTGGCCAGCCACGGGCTGGAGAGGCTGTGGATGAGAAACTCGTAAGGGAGGTAAATCTGGAGACCAAATGTTGTTTTGGTCTTGTTGTGCTTGTAAAGAGGTGAAATTACAAACATAAGAAAGCAAGACTGAGGTCAGAAATGGGAGTCCGTTGGTCTGGGTGAGAGCGAGAGTGAAACGCAGCGGGGAAAGAGAAGGATGGAAAATGGAGAAAGTTCATGCAGATTGATGCAGATCAAGTCATTTTCTGGAAGTAAGATTCCTGCTCATTTTCTCCATGGATCAATTGATTTTGCAATAATGAATACACTTTTCAAGACAGATGTGCTCCAGCTTCATTTTAAAAAAAGTGTGTAATTGACTAATTCCCAGTGAAGAACTACACTACCCATAATCCTCAAGAGCGATGCGTTAATCAAAATGCTTGTTACCAAATCCGAATGGATTTGAGCTTAAAATATATTGTATTTTATTTACAGATAAATATTGATTAATGATCTGTTTTGATCATGTCATTCGCAGTGCTCCTTGGGATTCATTCTCACATTCTCTGTCTCTTTTCTGATTTTTTAATATAGTTTTTGAATGTTTTCATTTTTTATATACTTTCTTGCTTCAAATAAAAGTTTGTAATGCCATTGGAGAAAATGAATAGGGCATTAATGTTCAACAGATTTATTGTGTTGATATATGATTTATTGGATCAAAAATACAGTAAAATCAGTAAAAATTTTGAAATATTATTCCAATGTAAAGCAGATGTTTTTTTATGTAAATATTTTAAAGTGTAATTTATTCCTGTGATCAAAGCTGTATTTTCAGCATCATTACTCCAGTCTTCAGTGTCACATGATCCTTCACAAATCATTCTAATATGATGATTTGATGCTTAAGAAACATTTATGATTATTATCGACAGTGCTGCGTCATATTTTGGTGGAAACTCTGATGTATTTTATTTTTCAGGATTCTTTGAAACAACAGCATTTATTTGAGTCTTTTGTGACATTATAAATGTCTGTACTGTCACTTTTGATCAATTGAATGCATCTTTGCTGAATACAAGTATTAATTCCTTAAAAAACATCTTACTGATCCCCAGCTTTTCCGTAGTGTATTTCACTAAAGTTACTGAAATGTGTTTAGTATATCATAAGTTTTGCACTGCCCACATTTTCTTCCGAAAATATAAAAGTCTACTTGTTATTTATTATTATTTATTAAACCAGAAGGGCAATTTCATAATGTGGAATGAGGGGCAGGAGACTGTCTCCAGAGTAAAAGAGAAAGAGGATTAGGTACACTGATGACAATGATTTTGTGTTGAAGTAAATACAGAAAAAAATTCTACATGGAAAAAGTATGTTAAAGCAAGAATTAAAACAATTCTAGTAAAATCTATATTAGAATTTAAAATAAAATTCTAAATATCAACATTATAAAATAACTTTTCTGATACTGGTGTTCCCATCATGCACTGGGGTTTGAATAATTAATCGTTTTCCAGCTGTATTTACACGGTTTTAGCATTGCTTTTGTTGCACTTGTGACATTTGGAGTTCATTTTCTACTCAAAATCACACATTTATACTCAAAAACGGTGTGTATTGTGTACCAAGGAGAGGTCTCTGTGTTCGGGTGTATACTAAGTTTACTAGATATTTACTCTGTTATTTGCTTAGATGTTTCTAAGTAAAGCATACACTTTAAAAGTGTGCAATTAAGGAAACTTCAATTAAGTAAAAATTTTACTGGCCAAGTTAAAATGACTTATTTTCTTTGTTAATTTTAACTTTGTTGTGTAGAGTTTACGCAATTCCACATGTGAAATTTACTTAAAAATATGCGTGCAAAAACTTGCAAAAGAAAAATTAAGTAACGTTTTTTTTCAGTGTACAGTAAAATTTCAGGCCAGATCACATTTGTTGCTTCGCAGGCAATCAGTTGTTCAGCATGAGTTAGAGATGGGCCGTATCATGTGCTCATGGGTGTATCTGCCAAGGGCACGAGAGCAAACACACGTCCGCCGCCATGCAGTTTCCAACGCTCAGAAAGACCGCCGTAGACACATGACTTTGTGGGGTTAACGTTCTCAGTCAGGGCTGCTTGCTTAATTTGTGGAATGATTTTGAAGTAAATGAGGATTACAACTAAAAATAGGTAGAAAAATCACTGCTTGCTTTAGTACTCTCTAAAAAGAAAGTTTAAACATTCTGTATTAGTTCACTATTAGTTGCTTATTATCATGCATATTACTAGGATATTGGCTGTTTATTAATACTTATAAAGCACATATTAATGCCTTATTCTGCATGATCATATTCTACATCCTTAATCACCCAATACCTAAACTCAACAACTACCTTACTATTAATAAGCAGTAATTTATTGAGGGGAAAAGTCATAGTTAATAGCTAATATTGAGAACTGGACCCTAATCTAAAGTGTGAAAAAAGTTGCAAACATTATTTAATGAGTTATGTTGATATAATAATTTTGATGATCACATTAACTTGTGTGTAATTTAAACTCAAATTTCTGTTAATGGATTTAAAAAGGTTGTTTCATGAAATTGTCTTGATAACACTGAAAATAAGGGAGTGGATTTCTGGATAACTTCAGGATAAATGTGGAAATTAAATGTTTTTTTTTATTTTTGTAAAGTGAAAGACACATTAGTGTTTAGTGTTACCTAAAAATGTGCCTTTTACACGTGTTTTTGTTATGTTGACACTGTAGAAAAAGAAAAGTTGACAACTTAAAATTGCACAGCTTTTTTGAGTTTACTCAACTTTTAAACATAGTTCACTTAACTCAATTAAGGTCACATGTCTCCCAATTTAAGATCTTTTGTTCAGCTGATTGAGTTGAATGTATCACCATCATGGTGATCAGTGTTTTCTTTAGTTGGGCAGTTTGATGACTTTTTAATGTTAGCGTTTCTCTGGCTGCTGTAACTGAGTTTGCTATGGCAAGAAAAGCAAGAAAAAACACAATCAGATGCTGTCGGCTGTTTGATGATAAGAATATAATCATTGTGTAGTGACTTTATGACTGACTTTAATATGAGCAATATACTATTAACTCTGTTTTATTGTGATTCTAGAAAATATCCAGCACGGTTTTAATCAGAAAAGCTGAATACGTTTTAAAAGAGATTGTGCACTAAGCACTTTGACCTCCTGTGAGATTTACTCCCACAGACATCAAGAATCAGCCTATGAATCTCAACATGCTTCATGCCGCAATGCATTCTGGGAGCCATGGGTGAGTTTTGCATGATGCACCCAGAATGCATTGTTAACTTTTTGCAACTTGTGTGCTTGTTAACTTGCATTTACAAATCGAATTTACAATTAACACTAGGTTGGTCCAACGATTGTTGAACCAACTTCTTTTCACTGGTTAAGACAACTTTCTTGGATTTACTTGTCCAGTTAACTAAAACATAATCATTATGGATTTTTAAAGGTTTACACTACTGCATGAGCAATGACTGTGCTAATGCCAGTATTAAATAATATCTTACTTGTTCATTAAGTTTACACGCTAAATAAGTTCCAATCAACACGTGCTATGTTAACTGTTCATTTGAACTGAAGTAAATAAGATGAATTGGTTCCAATGCCACCTCTCATTTATGTTAAAATAATAAAAAAATAAAATTAAGTAAAAGTAAAATGAAGGACTATTTCATTTATTTATTGAGTAATCAACTTTGTTTATGCTACGAATTAGTAATTATAATTAATCATGTAAATTGGTAACGAAATTGGTCCAAATCTCACTATTAACTGTGACTTTTGCCTCAATAAACTCGTTTTTGAGTTTAGGTATTGGCTGATTAAGGGATGTAGAATATGATCATGCAGAATAAGGCATTAATATGTGCTTTAGTACTAATAAACAGACAATATCCTAGTAATATGCATGATAATAAGCAACTAATAGTGAGAATTGAACCCTAAACTAAAGATTCTACTAACTATAAGTAACTTTGCAATGTCAGCTTATTTTACTAACCCTAACCTTAACACCTAACAGTCTGTTAATACTCTGAGAGTTAGTTGACATGTAGTTGCAAAGTTACTTAAAGTTAGTAGAATATCTAAAGTGGACCTTAATTGGTTCCTTTAACTAGTGTAGTTATGTATCATTTCATTAGACGTTGTCATAACTTAAAAACACTGATGCAACATTGCATGAATTGTTTTGTTGAGCCCAAAGTAAATGACTTTCTCTTCTGCTGTCCTTCTCATTGTCAGTGAGCTACAGAAACCAGTGCTGAATGTCAAAACCAGGCCTGGACGGATGTGCTCACCTGGCGTCTTGTCTTTCTTTGTTCAGCTGTTGTGTCTGCACTGATATTTTAAGCCTGTGTTTTTAGCGCCGCACTGAAGACACTCAGAGGAAGGCCTTCCTTAGAACCGAATGCGACAAATATATGCTTTTCTCCATGCTTGTTTGGTGTGTGTGTGTGGATATTTTGCATATGTTTTATATCATATTTGATACATCAGTTTTTTATAGTCTGATATAGTGAGAGAGGATACATGAGGAGGAAAAACACCTCAATTTTATTCAGAGGCACAAACTGAGCAAAAAAATATGGAATTTGGTGCAGATGCGGATATTTATAGAGAAAAAAGTGATGAAATTCTGATGCTTGTAATGCAAATCAAGGAGATCTTTAAAACAGTAGCAGATACTTACATAAAATGCATATAAATATCAATATCTGCCAATAATATGCAAAAATATAGCTCTGTAGTTTTAAAACATATAATGCAATGCAATATAATGATGACTGACAGATGAACCTTCCTCAAATGCCTGATGGTCATATTTGACACTCATATTTCAACATGGAAAAAAATGATGTATGGATAATCAAATAAACCGGAGTGGCTTTAGTCCAGTAAGTGTTCATCTTGAAATATTACTAACAATATAAGTTATTTAGTAACACTTTATTTTACAGTGTCATTGTTACATATGTTACATGTAGTTACTGTAGTAATAACTATAAATTATGCATAATTACATGCAACTAACCCTAAACCAAACCCTAACCCTATAGTAAGTACATGTAGTTACTTAATATTACTCAGTACTTACAGTGTAACAAAGACACCTTAAAATAAAGTGTAACCAGTTATTCTTGTTTAAAGATTTCACAGCTAAAAAAAGGATGCACTATCAATCAGCGTGTAGTAGATTGAGGTTTATCAGCAAAGTTTTGATCATGTTGATCATTTGGAGGCCTTTTAAATATGATAGAGCAGGTTTTACAGGGTTAAGGGCGAGTGAAAGAGCGGGCAAAGATCCTCAGGTGATAGCAGATCGAGTGCATGCGTGGGAAATCCAGCCGTCTGGTTCACTGTTACTCACAGAGATGTTAGAGGCTATAATCAGTGTCAGCTCATCTTCCAGGGAGGCCAACAGTGTGTGTCTTGGTGGTCTCTGATCTCTGCGATACCATGTTGTGGTTTATGAAATAAAAAAAAGTTATTTTTGCTCCACCCCTTGCATGCACAAACACACACTCGTCCTCAAGCACATAAAGTTCACGCAGTGCATCAGGTGGTGAAAGTGTTTGGAATTGTGTGTGTGTGTGTGTGTGTGTGTGTTAGGAAGAGATAAAAAGTGACGAATTGCTGCATCTGTTGGCTATGCAATGCATGCCTCTGCTAATCTCTAGTGATATATGCACCGTCAAGACATAAAGCCCAGCAACATGTGGGGTTGCAGAGTTGTGTGAGTGTGTGTTTGTGCCTTCACACATTTTACACTGCCAAAAACATAGTATTTTTGTATTGTTTTCCCGTACAAACATCTAAACATTCTTAAATCAAGATACTTTTACTTGGGAAGCATAAAAAGTCTCGTTTCCTGAAAAAAACGTATTCAAATTAAGTGCGTTTAAGCTTAAAACAAGACAAAATATCTGCCAATGTGGTAAGAAAAATAAAGTTTGAATTTTTCTTACCCCATTGACAGACATTTTGTCTTGTTTCAAGCGTTTATATCTTAAATAATTTTGCTTCCCAAGTAAATGCATCTTGATTTAAGAATAAGATATTTGTGTTGGAAAACAAAAGAAAAATACTGTTAAAGTCAATCATTTTCGCAGTGTATTTACTAAGTAGGTCACTCTTCTACGAGGTCTGTGTCCGTATGTCTCTGTCTGTCAGAAGAAAACAGCTTACATTATATTTTGCCGTGTTTTGTGCAAGACATCAAGACTGGGGGAGACTACAAAGAGCGTTTGCTCTGATGATAGGGGATTATGGGTAACGTTTGCATCTGTCGGGGCTGCAGTGAGTCAGTGGCCTCACCAGCTGTGCAAGCAACTGGTTTTCTGCATATGGAGGTCAGGGTGAGATAACCCTCATGCAGATGATTTATGTTTGCATACACGTGTTTTCCTGTGCGCGCGCGTGTGTGTGCGTGTGCGTGTGCGTGTGTGTGTGTGTGTGTGTGTGTGTGTGTTTCTTCCTGATTGTCAGATGTCTTCCTGGTTGTGTGGCTCTACAACTGTGAAGTTCTTCAGAAGCAACATTTGTTTCTGTCAGACATCTTGCTCATGTCGTTGGGTCAGGGGGCGTTCTCTCCGAGGAAGAAATGGAGGGAGAGTCTATGGCACAATCCACAGTGCAAAAACAAAATACATCTTAGGTGTATAGTATGTATTTTCGTATTAAAGTCGCAACAGGTCAAAATTACATTTTACATTTTTTTCTGAATGTAATAGTAAAAATGTGACTTAAGAACCAAGTCACATTTTTACTATTACATTCAGAAAAAAATAAAAAATACTGGTAAATAAAACAAAACATATATATTTTATATATTTGTAGTTCCCCTCACTTTGCTAACAAATCCTTTAAATGTATCATTATTCAAAGCAGAGCTTGGATATACACTCACCTAAAGGATTATTAGGAACACCTGTTCAATTTCTTATTAATGCAATTATCTAATCAACCAATCACATGGCAGTTGCTTCAATGCATTTAGGGGTGTGGTCCTGGTCAAGACAATCTCCTGAACTCCAAACTGAATGTCAGAATGGGAAAGAAAGGTGATTGAAGCAATTTTGAGCGTGGCATGGTTGTTGGTGCCAGACGGGCCGGTCTGAGTATTTCACAATCTGCTCAGTTACTGGGATTTTCACACACAACCATTTCTAGAGTTTACAAAGAATGGTGTGAAAAGGGAAAAACATCCAGTATGCGGCAGTCCTGTGGGCGAAAATGCCTTGTTGATGCTAGAGGTCAGAGGAGAATGGGCCGACTGATTCAAGCTGATAGAAGAGCAACTTTGACTGAAATAACCACTCGTTACAACCGAGGTATGCAGCAAAGCATTTGTGAAGCCACAACACGCACAACCTTGAGGCGGATGGGCTACAACAGCAGAAGACCCCACCGGGTACCACTTATCTCCACTACAAATAGGAAAAAGAGGCTACAATTTGCACGAGCTCACCAAAATTGGACAGTTGAAGACTGGAAAAATGTTGCCTGGTCTGATGAGTCTCGATTTCTGTTGAGACATTCAGATGGTAGAGTCAGAATTTGGCGTAAACAGAATTAAAACATGGATCCATCATGCCTTGTTACCACTGTGCAGGCTGGTGGTGGTGGTGTAATGGTGTGGGGGATGTTTTCTTGGCACACTTTAGGCCCCTTAGTGCCAGTTGGGCATCGTTTAAATGTCACGGCCTACCTGAGCATTGTTTCTGACCATGTCCATCCCTTTATGACCACCATGTTCCCATCCTCTGATGGCTACTTCCAGCAGGATAATGCACCATGTCACAAAGCTTGAATCATTTCAAATTGGTTTCTTGAACATGACAATGAGTTCACTGTACTAAAATGGCCCCCACAGTCACCAGATCTCAACCCAATAGAGCATCTTTGGGATGTGGTGGAATGGGAGCTTCGTGCCCTGGATGTGCATCCCACAAATCTCCATCAACTGCAAGATGCTATCCTATCAATATGGGCCAACATTTCTAAAGAATGCTTTCAGCACCTTGTTGAATCAATGCCACGTAGAATTAAGGCAGTTCTGAAGGCGAAAGGGGCTCAAACACAGTATTAGTATGGTGTTCCTAATAATCCTTTAGGTGAGTGTATATAATTTCACACATGCCTGTAGTGTCTGTTTCACTTTAAAGGGTACAAAACACACACAGTTTCTGCCAGTCTCATGTTAATCTTGAGTAGTAGTATTGATCCTTCATATCTCCTACGAGTCTTTCTGAAAACAGCCGAGTTCGTGGAGGCGTGCAGTGGGCGGAGCTAGAGAGTCACGAACACACACACACACACACACACACACACACACACACACACACACACACACACATATGTTGATGCAACTACATTATGAGGACATTCCATAGACGTAATGGTTTTTATACTGTACAAACTGTACATTCTATCCCCCTACACTACGCATCACACACACACACACACACACACACACACTACCCCTACCCCTAAACCTACCCATCACAGAAAACATTCTGCATTGTTTACTATGTTTTTAAAGCTATTTGAAATATGAGGACATATGAAATACCAGTGTAATATCCATGTCATTATACAAATTTGTGTCCTCATAAATCACATAAACAAGCACACACACACACACTTACTCACTCACTCACTACTTGGATAACTTTCGATCGGTTGTTCACATTATATGCACTTACGCGCCGGTGCAGTTTCGACTCATGACCGGGAACAAACAAACACATTCGCAGAACTCTGGGAAAACAAACTGCATCCACTGTTCCCTTAACGCTGGGTTATTTGGAAAGCTGAACAAGGTTATCTTTCCCTCACAACCAGAAACACACTTCTTTAGTGACATTGTTGATTTTGTGGTCTAAAAAAAGACGTCGACGGCTCCCGTAACCCGAACGAAGCTCGTTGTTGACGCTCTTGCTCTAGTTCTGGTTGATGTGCGCACACGCATATCCGGGAGAAGTGCCCATACAAGCAATTTCGCCCTTTATGACATCATACAGGGCCACACTCGAAAAAAAACTCTCCGAAACTTGTTGGAATCCTGAAGGAGTGTATTTGGCACAGAAATACTCTGTCATATGTCCAACTCATTTTGTGAAATTTTGGCCATGTTTAGCATGAGATTCAACTCTTTAACAGTGTAAAGACCCCCCCCCCTTTAAATAAATAAATAAATACATTTGTTTAGTGTATAGTATTTTTATTTGATATATTATATATATATACATACACATCAGCTCTTTCTGGATTTTGAATCTGATTGGCTGAGAGCCTTTCATGTGATTTTCAACTAAATATCCAAATAAATTTAATTACTAAACTAAATTAACTATATCAACTAAATTACTGATCTGCCCGCATTGACACTATATGATAATTGAAATGAGCTGATGACATCTGTACAGCCGAATCAAATTCTGTTCATTATTTTCCTGTTTAACACTGTGAAGCTGCTTTGAAACAATCTGCATTGTAAAAAGCGCTATATAAATAAAGTTGACTTGACTTGATATTCCCCCAGTATCAGCGCTGGAACCGTTTCACCGTGTGTATCACTCCGCTTGTGGCGACTGTCATGGCAGACGAGCAAATTCACCATATTATTTACAAATACTACTGTTGTTGTGTCACGAAAATGTAGTTTTAAGAGTTTTTTAGGCGAGAATGTAGATTTTAGACCTCAAATATGTGACTCATATATAAACAAGCACATATTTTATGATTTTTTTAGACACTTTCTCGGATGTGAGCTCCAGGCCGTCAGCGGGTGTTCAACGCTCATGTACCCGCAGAGAACAGATTCATCTCGGACAGTCCTTCGGGAATTTGCCGCTGGCTCTTATGTAGATAGATAGTGGTTAAACATGAGATATAATTCATTTGGGGTTTATCAAACGGGCAATTTTGGATTATTAATCTATTACTTGTTCCAGAGCAAACCGATTTGGCTAAGTTTGGCATAGTTTCATAACGTTATATTTTTATTTAACTGAAATCTGTAGGCTACTAAAGCTGCTTTTGCTTGTGTTTATTTCCTTATACTTTTATAATGGCCAATATTGTTTATTTAAATGTTATTGATGAATAAGTAATATTTTATATAAATAACATGCCGTATTTGGTATTAAAGGGATAGTTCACCCTGAAATGAAAATAAAGCCATCTTTTACTCATCCTGCTGTTGTTCCAATGCCCTATGTCCTTCTATCTTTTTCGGATAGATAACTCGCACTGTTGTCATGGCACCCAGGATAAGCACACACACGCACCATTTTGAGAAATCAGGCTCAATAGAAAACAAACGCGACTCTCGTCTTTTCTATAAGGTATATGATAAGAAATAATACAATAATACTAATAATAAAACCTCCTGAAGTGAATGTTGTGTACCTGTTGTCATGACAACATTGCGTGAGGGGCTGCTGACGGCGCGTACGCAGTCACAGGAGCGTGCACAGAGTAACGGCCGAGCTCAGTGTTTTGACTGAATGATACGGTTTATTTCTCGCAAAACCTTATAGTATGCCTCCTGAACACTTTCCATATATGGCGCACGTCTCACTGTATCATTGCGTAATACTTTTGTATAATTTTTGTAATGTTTTAGCCTATTCACTGCCATTATAGGAAGGAGCGCGTGCAGGACTATTTTTTCAAATTTCTGCTTTTGAGGTCCGAAAAAGATAGAAGGACATAGAGCATTGAAACAACAGCAGGATGAGTAAAAGATGGCTTCATTTTCATTTCAGGGTGAACTATCCCTTTAAGAAAGGGTCTGTTTGTGATTGTAATTTCAACTTCAGTGAAAGTTACATTATTACACCATTAGATGGCAGGTCTTTATGAGTGAGTAGCAAATACTTTTATATTGAAATGGAAAGAAACAAGGAAACATAATTTTTACTTTAAACAACTCCTTAATACGCAAATTACCTATGCAACTAGCACTGTCATGGGAAATCCCCTTAACTATAGTATCTACCTACCACTTTACTCAAGTGTACTGTTTGTGACTTATGAACTAATTAGAGCAAGTATAACAATATAATAAATGATTATGAATCATTTCTCTGTGGAATGTGTGTGGAAGTTCTTTGTGTTAGTAATGGGTGCTTCCACAAATTCTCAGTAATCTCCAGGCATGTGTATCAGATGGGAGCTTTGCTTCTGCCCCCAAAAGACCATAAAAAACCCCACACTCGTCATGGTAAAAGCCCCTAGTCCAAACAACTTTCCTCCCATATTCAGTGTCCACACCTTTCCATGTCGCCTCGCTAGAGCCTGCTAAACCTCTCTCCCTCCTTTATCTCTCCGGACAGCTCAGGTCATCATCGCTACATTTAGACACGGCATATTTTCTAAAAGTGCAGACGTGCACTTTTCTATCCAAACTTCCAGCGAAGTCGCTGAACCCTGAACCTGAACCCAGACGCACAGATCAGTTGTTTGAAACCGGCCTCTCAATGTAAACTCCTTCCAGCCTCTGAATCGGGCTGGGTTACAGAGGAGGTGCGGACTGTGTGCTGTGTGTATTTACCCTGGTTAAAGATGTTATTTCTACCACATGAGCCGACGCTGGGAGAGCCTGCGTTTAAATGTAATCATACTTAGTGAACTGATCATAGGCGTTCTACCGTAACGGGATATGTGTGTAGCCGGGTAAAGATGCTCGGCGCTCCGGAGGAGTCGAGGAAGATATGGTGGACGGCTGGGCTTTATTTGTGTTGAGATATGAGATGTTGTCCGTGTCACATGTGTGATGTCTTCCTCCGCATATCATCTGCTCTGCTCAGACCATGTGGTTTTTAACCAAGCCTCACAGCTGGTTTACTCTTGAATCATTTGAATTTGTATGTATGAATGCACTGGAAAAGCTGGCCGACATCAGGTGAAGCAACAACACATGACATGGTTTTGCCTTCGACTATTTGGTTTCATTTTGAGATAACACACTTCATTCATTTGCATTATTCCTGTGGACTGTAGCAGTTAAATGCCAAATAGATAAAAAGAAGTGTCCTCTAACCTTGAAACCACTTCCTTTTCAGGATTCCTTTGCATAATGAGCCTTTGATAAGGTGCTTTGGGGAATGGGAGGGGAAGTGAATGCAGTACAACACCATTAAAAACACACATTTTGCCACAGTTTAAAGGATTATTTCATTCAGAAATGAAAATTCTGTCCTAGGCGTTGCTGTTATGTTTCCATGGAACATAAACTGTTGTAGCTGTCAATCTCATTTGAATATGCACATTTGGCGCGTCGCGATTGGTTACACGATACCAATGGTGTTCTTGCTAATGTGTGTTTAATGCCAGACCTGGTGATTCTCTTGTTTAATATGATATATAACATTTACTCAAAACTAAAACCTAAAATAAAGCAAACTGAGAGGGTTGTAATAAAAAAAATGTTGTGCATTTTAGCTTTTGTCCTCGTGAAAAAGAAGTACATGTTAGCATACTTTTAAAAAGAGCAAATAATATACTTGAGTACAAACTGAATGTAATGATTTCGGACACCTAATTGCATGTAATTTACAATTAAATGAAAATACATTAAATGCAGTTAGTTGAGCTTACTTATTGTAATTTCATAATTACTTTGAAATATGATTAAAGTGTATTGCTGAGTGTACTAACAAGCATTTATGGTAAACTAAAATATACTTGAATGTCACAAATTAAAATATATTTTGTAATAATTTAGTTGCAATTTTTTACATGTACAGTATATTAACTTTAAATGTAATGTCAAATAACACACTACAGTCAAAAATATAATCCAGTACTGTACTTTATATGTGCTAGTAATATGTTAGTCAACATATCAAAATTAGTGCACTTCTTTAAAGAATGTAAAAACCTAATTTAAAGGGGTGGTTGATTATGATTCCTCTTTTTCAACTTTAGTGAGTGTGTAATGTTGCTGTTTGAGCATAAACAACATCTGCAAAGTTACGACGCTCAAAGTTCAGAGCAAAGGGAGATATTTTCTTTTACAGAAATCACTTTAAGGACTACAACAAACGGCTGGTAGGGACTACAACGAGTTAGTGACATCACTAACCCTAACATTTACATAAACCCCGCCCCCGGGAACATGTGGAGAAGAGGAAGAGCTGCTGTAGTCGAGCACATTTGGGAGTCGCTCAAGCTGTCGTCCGTCTTTCACATTTATTAATACAGTACGAACACAAATGCAATAGCATGTCATAAAGCAAGATGACAACATAAGTTATAACCGTAATTAACCTAAACTATCCCTGTTCTCTCTTCATGCAGCAGATATTCTCTGGCTCATCTCACAACAGTTCCCACACCAGCGGTTTATAGATTATCATGACAGAATATGCTAATCAATGACTTGAAGATCGTTAACTCATCAACTATCCATTCAGAAGCGTCCTGTCTCATTCTACATGTTGTCTCTTCTTCTTGAGTCTCTCCATCATTGTCCGACTCCGGTTTGATCATAAATGGCTGAACAGTTTCGGTCATTTTCAGTGTGTGTCTGCGTGAGGTAATCGGAGCTGCTAACATGAGCTCTTGTAGCTCCGCCTTCTTCTAGAAAGGGGGCGGGAGCAGGAGCTCATTTGCATTTAAAGGGATACAAACAAAAAAACGTCCTCAAAAAGTGACAATTTTAATATGCTATAAAAAATAATCTGTGGGGTATTTTGAGCTTAAACTTCACATACACACTCAGAGACTTATTTTACATCTTGTATTATAGGACGCTTTTAAACATAATGATTAACGTAAAGTAAATTAAAGTAAAACTTAATTTGCTTTTATTACAAAGGATTCTTTTTATAAGTGTACTTAAGTGTTCAAAAACATAGTCATGAAAGTGTACTCTAAGTCATTTTAATAACTGGTTAAAATAGCTTATTTCTCTGGATTTAAACACTGTTGGAAACATTTGGGATAATGTAACTAGATAAAGTAGCTAGTCAACAAAATATATAACATTGTTCTAGTGGTTTTGGGATATTTTAATCCCAAAATCGTGCATATTGTGCTTTTAATCCATGACATTTCAAAGTGTAAATGCCATTAAAAGTAGTTCCAATAATAAAAGGATGTGACCTCTTGCATCTATTCAACTCAGAGGTCCGAGGGAGTCCGGCCACACCAAACTGAACTGTGAACTTGCAACTTCCTGTGCTGTAGGCGTCTGTTGCTAGGAAGCAAGTGGCCCACTCTGTCAATTTCAGCTGGGGTGAAATGCGAGTGCTTTCTTCACTTTTTTTTCTGTGAGGTTTGGCTGGCCATCTTTTATTGATGTACAGTTTCCTTTGAGTCGCAATGAGACTTTCAGTGGGCCAGGACACTTTCAAAAGAGAGGAAATGGGGGTGTGTTCGGAGGTCAAACGGTCCCTTTTGTGGAGCTCCTGGGGGACAATGACAGCGGGGTGATGCTATGTGGAGGCGCAGGGGTGAGATCCTTCGGGACCCACAGGGGTATAGCAGGACTGCATGCTGCCAGAGTCGAGGTGGAAAAGTCCAGTTATACAGCGGAGACATGCATTTGTAACCAAGCTTCGTACTGTATTCTGTTTAGCGCAGCATAAGCAAACAAGTTCGCCCCAGGGGCTGAAATTTGAATAGGCAAATTCTTGCTCCTGATGTTTTTAATGAGTTGAATGCAGATGCAACCGAGTAGACTGGCTTTTTATGGCAACGAAAAATGAGGCCACAAAATAATTACTTTCCTCGTCAATAGAATAGTTGCATGTTTACGGGAGAGCAGGGATGACTGTAACGCTAAATAAATCACTCATAACAGGGTTATTACTTTCCTCACAAACAATATTTTAGTCACACTCAGTAATGTTCCATCTACTTTAACATGAACTAACAATGAAAAAGTATTTATTAATATTAGCTCATCTTTAGCATTTACTAATGCATTATTAAAATCAAAAGTTGTGTGTTCCTATTATTTAGGTGTCAGTATTACAGTGCATTATACATTTAAGTACTTTGTAATATTAATTAACTACATGTACTATAGGGTTAGGGTTTGGTTTAGGGTTAGTTACTTGTAATTATGCATCATTTACTGTTATCACTATGGTAAGTACATGTAACATATGTAACAAGGACACTGTAAAATAAAGTGTTACCCTTTATTTTAAGGTGTCGTAGCTACATTGTAGTTACATTACTCAAAAAAGTACTAATATTAATTACAAGTGCTGTAATGGGTTAGGCTTATGATGAGGGTTTGGTTTAGGGTTAATTGTAATGTAATTATGCATCATTTATAGTTATTATTATAGTAACTACATGTAACATGTGTAACAATGACACTGTAAAAAAAGTGTTACAGGGCTAATTTGAGCAACATATATTTGAAAAGACATATTTGTAACAATGCAACAGTCTTTTTTTGTCACTAATTTAGTTTAAAAGTGTTAATTTTCCCAAGATTATTACTTCTAACATTGAAGACTTTTGAGGAAAAAATTCAAATCTTGACGCTGAACATTTTCGGAATAAATGAACAAAAACCATAAAGTGTTACAGTTCCCCCGACTCTCCCTACTTTGTAATTCAGTGTGTGTTTTTGCAATGATGAATCAAACATGCTTAAGTTAACCAAATTCTGTATTTTCTCCTCACATGTGATACTGCAGTCCACCTGCTTTGGTCATGTGTGCATGCATTTATTTTTATGCTTGAATTTTTTTTCATGGTCGCTTTGTTAGAGTGAAGTGGGAAGTTGCCAGATTCCTCTTTTTCATCCTTATTTTGTGTTCTTATTTTGCATTTGAAAGGACCACCCATTGGGCTCGGAGGAGAGAGATTCCCTGCACGCCGTCTCTCTGGAATATTAATGGGCTTCTCCTGGGAAAACTGCCCACAGAATGGGCCACTCCATCGCTGTCTCTGTTTCCGCTCAGCTGTCCTGAGGGTACGTGAGGGTGTGCGCTCCTTCGGTACAATCCGGTCTGGACAAACCTCAAGTGCGCCTCAAACTTGTGTTTGGATGTTTCATTAAGAACTCTTGAAGTGAAGTTTTTTCCAGAATGTCAGTAAAATATATTGCCGCTTTTATTGCTCAATAAAAAACTCAGGAACGGCTACATTTATTACGTTAAATTCCTCAGTCTCAACTTTATTACCGTAATCAATAATAAGACATATTGATTGAAATGAGGGGGCCATTAGCACATTTAGGATACGGGAACAGCCCATTCGAGCATTGAGAGAGGTGACAATGATGGTTTTCATCACCGGAGCTGTATAGTTTTTTCCCACTCGATGGCAGAATCCGCAGCTCGCGAGACTGTTTTGGCGTTGTGAGAGTGACCATCCTAATGGCTTCTACAGATGCAGAGCTCGCTGAAGTCATAGCTCTTTCCCTTCAATCCCTTTCACATTCTTTATCTGTATTTGACTCTCTGTCACTTGCTTTCAGTCATTCCACCATTTCCTCAGCCCCAGTCTGGGGCTCTGAGGTGAGTGTTGAGTTTTCTGCACATTAATGTGAAGAATCCAGTCTTTACCAGCATGCCAAGCTGTGAATAAAATATGAATTTTGAATGACAGGGAACGGCAATTACAAATTGTGTTGGAATTACAAATGCACAACCATTTAAAAGTTTGGAGTATGGTTTTTTTTTTTTATGTTTTTGCAAGAAGTCTCACCAAGACTGCATTTATTTGATCAAAAATAACAGTATTACTGTGAAATATTATTCTTGTATTTTTATATATAAATAAATATTTTATATTGCAATATACTTTTAAACTGTAATGATCAAAGCTGAATTTTCGGCATCATTACTCTTACCAGTCTTCAGTGTCACATGATCCTTCAGAAATTTTTGCTGCTCACGAAACATTTATGATTATTATCAGTGTTGAAAACAGTTGTGCTGCTTCAGATTTTTGTGGAAACCGTAAACATTTTTTTCAAAGTTTACAGGGTTAATTTGAACAGCGTATATTTGAAAAGACATATTTGTAACAATGTAACAGTCTTTTTTGTCACTTAATTAGTTTAAATAAAAGCGTTAATTTCCCCAAACTTTTGAACAGTTATAGACTGAGATGATGGATGGATGGATGGATGAAGGATGGATGGAAGGATAAATGATAGATAGATAGATAGATAGATAGATAGATAGATAGATAGATAGAGCAAATGATAGACAGCTGGATGGATGGATGGATGGAAGGATGAAGGATGGATGGATGGATGATTGATTGATTGATTGGATGGATGGAATAATAGATAGAACAATGGATGGATGGATGGATGGATGAATGGATAGAGCGAATGACAGACGGATGGATGATTGATTGATTTATTGATTGATTGGATGGATGGAACGATAAATAGAACAACGGATGGATGGATGGATCAAATGATAGATAGATAGATAGATGGATGGATGGATGGATGGATGGATGGATGGATGGATAGAGCAAATTACAGACAGCTCGATGGATGGATGGACGGATGGATGGAAGGATAAATGATAGATAGATAGATAGATAGATAGATAGATGGATGGATGGATAGATAGATAGATAGATAGATAGATAGATAGATAGATAGATAGATAGATAGATAGATAGATAGATAGATAGATAGATAGATAGATAGATAGATGGATGGATGGAAGGATAAATGATTGATAGATAGATAGATAGATAGATAGATAGATAGATAGATAGATAGATAGATAGATGGATGAAGGATGGATGGATGGAAGGATAGATAGATAGATAGATAGATAGATGGATGGATGGATGGAGCAAATGACAGACAGCTGGATGGATGGATGGAAGGATGAAGGATGGATGGAAGGATAAATGATAGATCAAATGACAGATAGATAGATAGATAGATAGATAGATAGATAGATAGATAGATAGATAGATAGATAGATGGATGAAGGATGGATGGATGGAAGGATAGATAGATAGATAGATAGATAGATAGATAGATAGATAGATAGATAGATAGATAGATAGATAGATGGATGGAAGGATAAATGATTGATAGATAGATAGATAGATAGATAGATAGATAGATAGATTGATAGATAGATAGATAGATGGATGGATGGATGGATGGAGCAAATGACAGACAGCTGGATGGATGGATGGAAGGATGGATGGATGGAAGGATAAATGATAGATCAAATGACAGATAGATAGATAGATTTAGAATGATCTCAGTCTAGGGAGATTTGAGCAGATAATTTAGCAGTTTGTGGATATCTTGACAGAAATGTCCCATCTCATATCCTGGGCAAATGTTAGTTTTGTAGGCATAATTATTTCTGTGCGTATGGTAACATTAATATCTGCCCTGTATTGAAACAGCTGCGACCGATGGCCCTCCGACCCTCCACTGATCGCTGTGGGCTGCTGTTTCTGCCGTCTCTCCTTCACATACGAATCAGATGTTTATTAATACTATGCCATATTTACAAAGGGATCTGGGCATATATGCTGCATAATGAAAAGCCATGAACGCATGTTCAGCATCACAATCCCTGTTACTTTATCATCTGTAAATGTGTGTGAAACATTTTGATTCTTGTGGTAAATGATGTTTAAAACCAGCAGATGTTTGTTGGTTCTGGTCTTGTGTTTACGAACTGGTACAGATGACTCCATCACAAAAGAGTGATGAAAAGGACAATAAATCAGTAGAACATGATGTCTTTGGCATGACGGACTTTGCCGACCGTTTTGAGGAACAAACATCAGGAAGCACAGAGGAAAACGAAATGCTGTTTTTCTTTGCTTTTTACGGCAACAGTGCGAGTGTTATAATGTGCTGAGTGTACAGCCCTCCTGCTGCTTCATCTGTGAGAGCGAGGCCGTGCTTACGTAACACAACTAAAGCTCGGCATTCTGGATAAACTCAAAACATACACACATTAGGGCACAATAAACAGTCGTAGGTGTCTATTTTATGTTTTATTCTCACTTTTATTGCAAATATAATACAAAAGATGAGCTTCTTCAAAGGCAGTAAAATGTTAAACTTTTTAAAGACAAAAACAACTTGTTCAGTCTTGTGTAAAAAAGGATCTCAACATCAGATCGCTGACACTGAGCAAAGCACAAAAGTGGAAAGGGAAAAATCTAAAAGCCAACTAACAAACTAATTGTAAAAACACTACTCTTCCAGTTTAATCAGCCTTGTTTTAGAAACCGCAACAGTATTTTGTGCATTACACAACTGGTTAGAAATAAGGACAAATAAACATTTAAAATAGAAAAATCTACATACGATAAATAAACATGATGAATACAGAATTAAGTACCAGCCCTCTGTCTAAATGGCCCGTTGGATTATATGTCACCATATTCAGAGGCGCAAAAATAACAATTCATTTTTTTGTATAAAGTATTAAAGAATAAAATGCAAATAATTTCTTTGAAATAAAATTAATACTAATAAATAAATTAAAGGGGTTAAGATGGGATACGAAGGGAGGGGGCTGTAATATGACACTGGCAGCTAATGACAAGCAGGGGTCAAAGGGCACTTCCTGGAGCTGCGACACATGCTGTTAGACACTCAGGAAATTCTCAGCTGCCGCTGCCACGTAGATATTCCCGCTAATTCGTTTCCAGCGTTTGACAGGCACTGATGTGGGGGGATAAAGACGTGAGCCGGTGACACCTTTAAAAAACGGCTGGATGGGGACGGTATTTTACAGGAGCATAAATAAAGGGTACGAACGCAAACTATGAAATATAAAATGCACCGCATGAGGACAATAAAGAGTGTTATTAGTGGGAAGAGGAAAAAGAAAAACAAAGCCAAGAGTGGTTTAGTAAAAATAGACTTTTCTACAAGAAACACAAAAGGCCGGAAATACAAAAAAGAACATGTTAAGAAAACATACACAGTACATATTAATGTATCAATAATCAATAAGTCCTCACAGAGGAATCATTTCTCAAAAAATGTTTCTCTTCTTGCAATCAAGGCTAAAAATATATATATTCTAATCACGATTTCAGGCGATTAAAAAGGCACGTTGGGAGCCGTTTTTCTCAAAGTCCAGCTTTCTTTTCTACATTGTTTTCTGTGTGTGTGTGTGTGTGTGTGTGTGTGTGTGAATTCAAGTGTGTGTTTAAAGAGAGTGGAATGATGCGTAACAAGTATCTGCTCGGCGGTGACGGCGTGTCCTCAGGGTCTTGACAGCTGTGTGTAGACCGGCTGCTGGTCCCAATGCTGAGGACTGTGGTTAGACTGAGGGATGGAAGGAACCCCTGTAGAGTCAGCGATGGGCGTGTACATGGGCCTCTGGCTGGAGCTCATGTAGCTGAAGGTGGAGTACAAGCCGGAGCTCTGACCGCCGGCATGGCTGTAATAGGAGGTGGCACCGCCCTGGTGGTCAGAGTAGTCGTACTGCGCCCGGGTGATGGACGGGAACGAAGTGCTGTAGTGCTGTAGGTGCTGGACGTTGAACGATCCGTAGCTGACGTGCTGCGGCGAGCCCTGCTGCTCGTTGTAGTGGCTGGGACTGAGCTGTTCGGTCTTGATGTGCGTCGTTCTCGGCTGCTCCTGTTCTCCGGGGCCGAGCGGGGTCAGCTGGCCGCTCTGAGGGCTGCCGTTCTTCGCCATCCAGGTCCCGTAGCCGCCCGCGTAGGGCGCGGCGGCGTGGCCGTTCGGCGGCAGGTACTGGTCGAACTCGTTGACGTCGAACGTCTCGATGACGTCGCTGCTGAGCTCGCCGATGTCCACGTCGCGGAAGTCGATGTTGAGCGGACGTCCCGTGCTTTCCTGAAGCGGACGGGCCTCCCGCTTCAGATCCGCTTTGCCTGGCTGCACGTCAGTTTTTGGGGTGGTGGGAGGAGTGGGCGGCCCTTGGGACTGGCCTGTTTGGAAACGGAGGAGGAGGGGAGAGAAAGTTAAGCACTGCACAGATGACCAGTGCTGGGTGGATTACTTACTCAACGCAAACTGCATGATACAAAATGCACTCTCAGAAAAAAGACTACAAAAGCTGTCACTTTAGTTTCTTTACGGTACCAATATGCACCCTTTTCAGTGACAGCTTTTGTACCTTTTTTTCTGAGAGTGTGTAGTTTGTAACAATCTGTTCATTTACACATAATCAAACTACTTTTGAACAGGATAATCTCGTAGCATATTGATATAAAAATACAAGCAGAATGATAACTTATTCCATTACGCATTTTGGGAATCCCAGCATTACGTAAATACAAAAGGGTGTGAATTTGAAAGACAAAGGCCTCCCGAAGGCATAATAATACATGGTTGCATTAGGGAGAATCAGTGAATTATGATTAAGACATTTGGTGATTAATATGTAATCACGTTACAATCAATAAAAAGTAACTGTAGTCTGATTATGAGTATTCTAAAATCGAATTACAAGTGTTCCATTATTCGAATCGGATTACATAATCTAGCACAACAGCAAAAACAGTCGAATTCTGAAGTTGATTTCGCTCACCTGAGTGCTCGCTGGGCGAGTGCACTTCTCCCATGCTGGATGCGGGCGAGTCGGCTTGCTGGAGAGCTTTGAAGATCGCGTTCGGCGAGATGTGCGTCTGCTCGCTCCCGTCCTCCGACTCGCTCTGCCCGTTCTTCACCGACTTCCTCCGCCGAGGCTGATACTTGTAGTCGGGGTGATCTTTCTTGTGCTGAACCCTGAGGCGCTCAGCCTCCTCCACGAAGGGACGCTTTTCACCCTCGTTCAGTAATCTACCCAGAGCAGAACAATGAACATTCCCATATCTCCACACAGATACATGCAACTACTATGCCCATGCATTAATGCGTTTAACTATTGCAAATGGTTTCTATTTTCGTTTTAAATGAGTTAATTTACCTCCAAAGTTTGCCCAGAGTTTTGCTGAGCTCGGCGTTGTGGAGGTGCGGGTATTGATCCGCGAGCTTCCTGCGCGCCGCCTGCGCCCACACCATAAACGCGTTCATCGGTCTCTTCACGTGCGGCTTGTTTTTGCTCGAGCCGTTCACTCGGACAGGCATGGGCACGAGCGTCCAGTCGTAGCCCTTCAGCACCTGAGACACCGCCTCTCGGATGCACACCGGGAACTTGTCGTCTTCGTCCTTCTTGAAGTCGCCGAGCGTTCCGTCCGGAGCCACGAGGCTGTTCTCGGCCGGGCGGGTGTTCTCCGTGTCGGAGCCCGAGGCGGACGGGCACGGGGAGCCCGCGGAGTCCTCGGACATGCTCGGACTGGGGGCATCAGACAGACACTTCTCTTGCTCATCTGTCATTTTCAGGTAGGGGTCTAGTAGATTCATGCGAAGACTGTAGATGGACGATCTCAGAGAATTCGGGTGCAAAACAAAAATACTTTCCAACTTTGAATCCCTGCAAATCCAACGCGCGCTCGCTCTCAGATGGCAAGCACTTGAGTGATTCTGCTGGTGTCTGCAAAAGCAAAGCGCTCCCTGTGCGCTCCCGTGTAGTATTTCCAAGAGAGGGACGAACTTTGGTTTGTCAGCTGAGCGCGCACGGGCTTTTAAACAGCACGCGCAGTGACGAAAAGGAAAACGATGCCTCCTCTTGCCCACCCCTCTCTCACTCTCAATAATTATCACTCACAATTTAGCATTTGCATTTGAGAAATCTGCTTTAAGTTAGTTTCAAAAAGGTTTCATGTTGTAGGCTACCTCGTATAATAAGCGTGCCAACGCTCGATTGCGCAGCCTGACACTTTTGATTCAACATAGTGCATATACCACCAAAGATTGCAAACAATCGTACGAGCTTCATATTCAAACCTCTGGTTTAATGCGTTTATTTAGTGACTGGTTTAGGAAAGCTTGGCTCAAGGAAGTGTGTTACTCAGTCAGTGACTCAGCAAAGTTAAAGCTTTCCACGCGCACTAATTCCTTCTTTTCGACAGCTTTAGAGAAGTTGCAAATATTGTTGTATGAATTCATCAAGTCATGCAGTCCAGAGATGGATGGTGTCGGTAGTGATTCTCTGAAACTGACCGATAGGGGGAGACAGAGTTCTGTGCTCAGTTCACTACACTCCATTAGTTCTCTTCAGACTTTGTCTGTGTATAATAAATTAGCATTATATGACTGGCTATGAATTATTGATTAAAAACAGATAATGCCTTTGTATTTACTGTCACACAGCATTTACATAGTCTCATGCATTTTGTTTAGATGTCCAATTTATTATTTTAATTTTGGTTGCCTATGTAGTAGTACTGAGAAATATTAAGTAACTACATGTACTTTGGGGTTAGCTGCATGTAGTTGTGCATAATTTATAGTTATTACTACAGTAACTACATGTAACGTGTAATAAGGACACATAACACTTCATTTTACAGTGTCCTTGTTACATATGTTGCAAATGATTTAATTATGCATGCATAATTACATGCAAAAAACTCTCAATCCTATGGTAAGTACATGTCGTTAATTCATATTACTCAGTACTTAAATATATAATTACACTGGGGTCACAATGACACCTTAAAATAAAGTGTAACCAAATAAAGTGTTACATTGCAAAATTGTATAATAATGTCCTCATATTTGCATGCTAGATTTGTAAATCTACAGATTATCCCAATTGCTGTCAAGTACATAATGATATTGCAAACTAAGTTGTGTTTTATTTATTTTACGCATGGATTTATTGTGATAATCAAATTGACTTTAGAACCAGCCCATCCTCTTTTCATCTTAAAACTCTAAATAAATATAGAAGTTCATAAAACACATTTTAACAAATGAAGTAAAACACTTTTTAATGTGCTTTATAATGTATGTTTTTAAATGTAGTGATTTCTAATTGGTTAAAACTCATGCATTTACTCTGAAAGAGGTTCAGCATCCTTTTTTGTGCAAACGTTAGGTTTTAAAAGCAATCGACGAGTGTTTTGTAGCATGCATGAAGATGTCTCGTCCTCTCAGACTCCTGGATGTTGTAGAGCTGTTTGTGTGCGTTATGTCAAGCTCTCGCGATACACAGCCAGTCAGTAATCCTATCTGCCCCGCAGTTTAATTAAGGCTCCGAAAGTGAACTGTGAGCGTTTTGATTCCTCCTCGCTCCGACACACAGCGTTTATTTTCACTGGACGTGTTTATTTAAATGATTCACTTCAAGCATAAACATAACAGAACTCTCAGGACCTTCGTCAATAGCACGTCCCCTCTTCTGTTAACAGCACGTTGCTAATAGGAAGGAGAGGCTTGGTTTATTTATTGTAATGCGGACGTAAGCCAATGCAGGAGTGAATGACAGCTTTTCAACTTTGCATACTCTTATCAACCAATCTTTTAACAGAGCTTGAATCGCATTAAACTCCTGTTAGCTGCTGCCGTGACGATAATCTTACCTCCGATGCAGCCAATTAGATAAGTGCTACCACATTTGCACAATAACTGCTCCTTTAAAAGTTTCACTAACCACTAAGGTGTTCAAGTAATAAAATGTTATAGGAGTGCAACTTGCATGCTGATGAACTTATACCACCTGTTAAGCAGAACTCACATCTGATTGCAGTCAAATGAGACAGTGATTTCACATGAGATACACCTACACCACATCCTGTCAAAAACTAAAATGTTTTAGCAACAGATGGCAAAAGCTGTGTGTGTTTTTCGAACTTGCCCCTATATTGCCTTACCGTATTTTTTTTTTTTTGGCGTTATTCAACTGTTGTATCAGTCGCCTCTGTTACATTAAAGCAATGACCATGAAAAGGGCATATCCTACAAAAGGCCTTGGGAAACTTCTCATCTTTTCTTAGAGTGATGGTGTGAAGATTTTGTGCAAACATTGGAGGTAAACTGGCAAATCATGTTTGCCATTTCTTGGTCTCTGAGGTGTTTAAGGAGCATCTCGTTCTCTCCGTGCTATTTAGAAGTTTTGTTTTTGGCACAAATTGTACCACAGCTAATTAGACTTTAAGAACAAACTGTAAAGCCATGCACTGGTTTGGTAAACGTGACTTTATCTAGTATTTCTTCAAGAATGTCACAACCTTTCTGTCGCTGCCATCTTGACCCGCACTGCAATAGACAAAAACACTAGAAGGATAGAAACTTCTTAAAGCCTCTGTCAAACATAGTAAAACCATAGTAAAAAAATCACATTTTGTGTTGCATGGAAGAAATAAAGACATGTGAGTTTGGATCTGCCTTTTGAATCCATTCTTGCGTGTTGTCTTCCTCAGATTCTCTAACATCACACAAAAATGTAAGATTTTTAGAAAAATGTACTCATAAAGGTCCACCCCTAAACTAACCGTCACTGGGGCGTAAGCAGATCATATGTGACCCCGGAGCACAAAAGCAGGCATGCGTCTCACGGATATATTTGTGGCAATAGCCAACACCACATTGTATGGGTCAAATGTATCAAATTTTCTTTTATGCCAAAAATCATTAGGATATTAAGATCATGTTCCATGAAGATATTTTGTAAATTTCCTACCGTAAATATATCAAAAATGTATTATTAGTAGTAATATGCATTGCTAAGGACTTCATTTGAACAACTTTAAAGGAGATTTTCTCAATATTTAGATTTTTTTGCACCCTCAGATTCCAGATTTTCCAATAGTTGTATCTCAGCCAAATATTGTCCTATCCTAAAAAAAAACCATACATCAATGGAAAGCTTATTTATTCAGATGTATAAATCTCAAATTAAAAAAATTGACCCTTATGACTGGTTTCGGTGTCCAGGGTCACATACGTATTCATATGAATCAGCAACCAATTTGCCAAGACATAAATAGTTATGAATTGCCATTAGATTGTGTTGGAGGGATAGACCAAAATTTCAGTTTACTTTATTGGTGTTTATTTGTCATTTTGTAGCTTGACTGTCCTAGTCCTCATTCACATGCATTATGTTGAAAAGTACAGCCAGAATGTTCTTCAAAAAAATCACATTTAAGGAAAAATAACACCAAACATATGTGTTCCCTTGCAAAAAAAAAACAAAACAAAAAAAACACGTTTGTGTTCTTTGCGAGTAAACGCAAAACGCAAAAGCATCGCCAAATAATTTTTTCTTCCATCTCATATTTTTCTTCTTCTTTACCATGTCCCTTCAGAGGCTCCGTACATCGTCATTATTGACAGAAATACAATTGTAATTATGAGATATAAAGTCTCGATGTGAGATACAAATTCACATTACGCAATATAAAATCTCAGCTTCCAATAATATATACATTTAAAGAAATAGACATAATAGTCATCAAATATAAAGTGAGATATAAAAAAAAAAAAAAACAGTCACAATTGTGAGATAAGAAGTCACATTGTGAGAAATAGTCGTAATTGTGAGATATAAATGAACATTATGGAAAATATTGTCAATTGTCAAGAAAGTCACAATTGTGAGATATACAGTGAAGTCACATGCATGGCAAGCAATAGTTGTAATTGTGAAACATAAAGTCACATTTTGAGATATAAATTCACATTACACAATTTGAAATAGACACAATTGTGAAACATTCATAATGCGAGAAACAGAAAGTCATAATTGTGAGAAATAGTTGTAAGTGTGAAGCATATAGTCACATTGTGATATATAAATAATAAAGTTGCAGCTGCACCTTTTTATTACTTTTCTTTTTATTCTGCCACGGAAATGCATGTGTGATCTGTGTGTCAGGGTTGTGTTGAGGTCAGAAGTTCATCGCGGCACTCGGTCGGTATCTGTGATTTACGACAGACTAACTGGTTTCAGCAGATCAGAGGCTGTTTGCTAACATGCGTCATCCTGCTAAAGTAAAGTCTGAATGGGTTTAGTCTGATCCAGATGTTTGAGAAGTGTCACTGTTATCATTTAAATTTAGCCTGATTCCACAGCCACCACAACATATTACTGTAAGTCACGAGATGATTTTCAGCTGCGTTGACCAGCCGAGCTGATTAAACATGCGCAGCCTCTCAGCAGTCGGCAGGGGAAGCGGACACAGGCGCAAAGCCACGGGAATCCGCACGCGCTCCAAAGATACAGCTGGCTCTTAAAAATAACAATGTGCTTTTGCGCCAAGCTAAATGTGCTAATGACAGATCCACACCTTTAAGGACTCTTTTGGGCTTTTAAGGGGGTGGCGGTGGCTGGGCTTGAGGCTTAAGAAATTGGTTTGTCAGCGGGAGGGCCGAGCCAGTGGAAACGCAGACGTTAGCCGTGCCCGCGATTTTCACAGTTCGAGAATTCTCTGATGCAGCGAAACGCTAGTCGGTCTGGATCCTGGTCCAGTCATAGCACAGCACATTTTTAATTGAATTGTGCCTCGCAGACAGAGGCAAATATAGTTTTCATATTCAGACAGCTGGAGGACTGATAGTAACCTTTGCAGTATTTAATATATTGTTATTGTTTACAGCATTATACTACACCATATCAATATTTTGACACTTTTGTTTGTACCACCACTGAAAATCACAGTGACAAGTTGATTAAAAATTTGCACTGAGGAAATGTCATTGCCAACATATATATAGTTTAGGGTCCAATTCTCACTATTAACTAGTTGCTTATTATCATGCATATTACTAGGATATTGTCTGTTTATTAGTACTAAAGCACATATTAACGCCTTATTCTGCACGATCATATTCTACATCCCTTAATCACCCAATACCTAAACTCAACAACTACCTTACTAACTATTAATAAGCAGTAATTAGGAGTTTATTAAAGTCATAGTTAATAGTGAGAATTGGACTTTAAACTAAAGTGTGACCATATATTCTAATATAATGCAATGGCATACATGCTTTACAATAATTTCATTTGTTAACTACACTAGTAAACATGAAATAACAATGAGCAATACTTCTACAGCATTTATTCATCTTAGTTCATATTAATTTCTACATTTACTAATGCAAACGTTGTGCCTGTTAACATGATTAGTCAATGCACTACATGAACAGTGAACAATTGTATTTTTTATTAACATTAATAAATGCAGTAAAAATGCATTGCTCATAGTTCATGTTAACTAATGCATTAACAAATGTTAACATCTGTTGTATAGTGTTACCTATGCATTTAAAAAAAAATAGGTTCTTAGGTTCTTGTCACTTTACAATTTCTATTTCTTGTTCAATTCAATTCACATTTATGGTAACGCTTTAGAATAATGGTCTGTCATTAATAGGTAACTATGCAGGAAGTAATGCAGGACTAATGAGTAGTACTACATTAACACTTCAGCTACCACTATTAACTAATATAGAAACAAGCTTAACTAATCAGTAAGTAATATCGAATACTAAGATAGTTCCTTATTAGGTAATCAATAATTAATGAAGGAGATTGGAATCACTAAGAACTAATAGGTAACTATGACAAATTATAAAGAATTACTAATTAATTACTAATCACAACATTAACGTGTCTGAAATGTGAGCAATTGCATTTTTTTCCTGCATAGTTACCTATTAATGACGGACCATTATTCTAAAGCATTACCACATTTATTTGTATAGCGCTTTTCACAATACATATCGTTTTAAAGCAGCTTTACAGAAACTGCTTGCGTCTACATTCATTTAGAGTGATTTGTTATCAGTGTCCAAGTTATGTATTTCAGAAATGTACATATACAAATCACACAGTTAGCTAACAAAGTATTAATTTAAACAACATATAAATTTAGGGCAGAAACAGTGAGCTCATTGCAGTAAATAATACTTTTTTTATTGTCGATAACAAATTAGGATTAAACGACTAGGATATATAGAGAAATGTAGGGCCCTATCATACACCCGGCACAATGCGACGCCAGGCTAGTTTCCGCCCGACGCAGTTCTCATTTTCACGTCCAGCTCCACGTTGTTTAAATATCAAATGCACTGGCGCATCTGTTCACCCATGGGCGTCTGGTCTGAACACCAGGAGTTCAGGAGCATTGTTGGAGCGTTGCTATTGTGAGGAACTGAAAACGACTGCGCCATTGACCAACACAAACCTGCTCTAAAGTTAATAGCGCAGTATTTATTGTGTTATTTAAAGGGTGTGTTAGTAATATGCACCTATAGGCGGTGCACAACGCGCGTACACTCTGCTTATTACAGCAGCAGGCACACATTTTTAAATATTAAAAATAAAAGGATTCCTCTCTGGAGAAGCGTTCAGTCTCTCCTCATGTAAACAGTGAACCCGCCATGGTGCGAGCAAAAGTGGCTTTTAAAGGGAAAGGGAGATGAGACTCTAAATGGTTTATTGCACGTTACGCCCAAAACACACCCATGACTCATTAAGAGACTAGGGACAATCCTTTTGGACCATGCGCCGGGCCGCTTTTTACGTCGTTAAACTAGCAAAAGTGGATTCGGACACGCCCTAAGTGCACCTGCACCATGAGCTTCAGACCATGCACTCAGATCGGTAAAATAGGGCCTGTAGTCTTAAGTATCATGTATCTTCTGCATGTTGCATGCTTTAAAAATGCTTTTTCATGTCTGTATCCCAGGCTGAATCAGCTCCTTTTATTGTGTTGTCTGATTCATGACCTGATCTGACCGGTTCATCAGCTTCTGATGTCATCGCTGGTCTCGGTGACATTCATTCAGACATGCTCAAGTGTTACCTATGAAACCGCAGACTAAATATAGCTGTTCATGTCATAGCGCATGGGTTAAGCAGGTTAATTCTTAACCATTTTCTGTCCCTGTCTACTGTATCTAACACTGCATGTGCTTTAATGATCAGACTCAGACAGACTAGGTTTTCTGTGCATATGTGTAAACCCTAACGCTCAAAATAATGAATTGGTTTGAGTAGAGCCAACTCAAATGAAACTAATTCAAATTAACTTTTATTTAGAACTCTCTTTTTCTTTTAAGTTCTCAAAACGGACACATTTGAAGTAATCTGAAATGTTTCATTGTTTTGAGTTTTATGAACTTAATTCAGACTAATTTAAATTTAACCGAAACTGGGCTGAGATTTCTATTTCCCAGCATGCTTTGCTATGACACTCAAGGGAGAGTAAATGCTAAAATTAAGTGTTATATAATGTTTTTGGTGCAATATTGATGATAAGTGGAAGATTTAGTAGTGTTTAATGTTTTGTTATGAGTTAAGAGAGTTTCTCTTATGTGGTTTTTTTGTAGGGTTTCCATCATGGTGACGAGTGGAGCAGGAGCTTAGTTTGAGAACAGATTTATGTTAAATGTTTTATATTGCTGTCCTCATTCGGCAATTGCTATGCTATGCTAATGCTATCAAAGCATTGTGTTACCAATTAGCAAGGTAGCATTTATTGGATCAGCTAGTTAAAGCTAGCCAAGTTTCCACTACTAGACATATTTAAATTGAGATTATAATTTTAAGTTAAATGTATGAATTAGCTTACTCAAATATTTTAAGTAAAGAGCAATTAAAATGTATGAGTACAGAATAAAAATCTGCAAGTCCTGCTTATTTAAACTTTAAATTTAAGTAATGAAGAAGAAATGATTTTTTGAGTTTTGCCAACTTATTGGGGTTTACAGTGTGGGAAAGTTATGGAAACATCTCTGAGAGTAGCAGTGGAAAACATATTGAACATATTGTTAAAAATACTGATTTTGAGATTAATTGCATTGTTTTCCTTTATGCAAATGCTTCATGCACCACATTTTATCAAAACACCCCCATGGGTGAATTTAGGCTGTTCTTTGCATAAGTTATAGCATTATCTGAGTGAGAATGAAATAAATCAAATCAAAATCAAAGGCTTGTGAAATCCACTGCATTTTTCCCAAACTCCATTTTATTTCTTTTCTCAGAAATGTTCCATTTTAGTTTTTCTCGATTCAGTTTTTAATTTGATTCAAAAAGTTTGTCTAATAAATATTTTCATTACATTTTTACAGTGTAATGATTTAATTAAAATTTTAACAATAAGGGGAGCCTTTGAAATCAGTTTTTTTTTCTTCTTCTTCAAATTCTGTGTTTTATGACTATGAGTACAAAATAAAAGTATCATCAAAATGCAGGTAATCAAATTAATATTTACACATTAACTGAAATAAAGGTTTAGTGTATAAATGAAAACATGGATGAAAACATTTCTTGATTTTGTGATATTCCATAATTATTATTAGTATTAGTATTGTTGTCATGCTTGAGTCAGACTGCATATTTCAATAGTTTTAGCGGTGTAATATTCACAAACACTAGTCCATATCATGATTTGATTAATTGTACAGCCCTACTTTTGATATATTCATCCAAAGTGCACACAATTCCATGACTTTTTGCATTGTAGAGTATTTTTATGGCTGGTTTCCGGCCGCGTTTTTTGCATGGGAAATCATAGGAATCAGAATGTGTATTTCTGTATAGACACCCAGCCATGTGCCCAGCTCTTTCAGTCTGTTGTATCTCTCTCTCACTGTGAGTCTCTCTCGCTGACCCTCCCTCTCTTCCCTGCAGGCCATGCTAAATGAAAGGGCCTATTCTTTTTGCCGAGTCAGTTTGATTCCTGGGCATGCCAACGTAAT
This sequence comes from Rhinogobio ventralis, assembly GCA_039654625.1. Lineage (NCBI taxonomy): Eukaryota > Metazoa > Chordata > Actinopteri > Cypriniformes > Gobionidae > Rhinogobio > Rhinogobio ventralis. The sequence continues at coordinate 2,732,098 of CM077212.1, forward strand.
GAAGGAGTGATGAGATCCAATGGCTCTGCCCAACTCGCTCGGATTCCTGCCTCCAGCTCTTTCCACCTCAGACACACAGGTAACTATATGCACAAACGGCAAGAAACTCGGTTGAAAAATGATGGCAGGAAGAATGACTGCATAGATAAACACTCGCTGGCTAAAAATCACTTTTCAGACCATAACTAGTAAAACTCGACCACAACTGGACCTCAGAGGAGCTGTGCACGTTCAAAATAAGAGCCTAGTTCTTTCACTTTTCTTATTTGATGTAGTAATTAGAAGGAAACAGAGACGCCTGTATGCTAAGGTTACGTCCTCGTCAGTGTTATTGAAGATGTTTTAGGAGCGCTGAGTTTAAAGCGTCGTGTGTAAATCACAGAGGAACTTAAGAAGTGGTCAGACGAAACGTAGGATGAAGCAGTGTCGCATTCACTTACACACACATACACACGTGTCCGGTTCAGGCCTGGGAAATTGAACTGGCACAGCAAGACAGGAACCTTCTAGAAACAGAAACTGCCCCTTTAGACGCCATACATGCACACGTAGACATGCATGCATAATAATACGCGTTATCTACACGAGTGTTTCATGAGATTGCAGCAACCCTGCCGACTCTCCTCGCTTCTGCTGGATTCTAATATTACACTCGGAGGAAATTGTCGAGCTTTATTTCCTGAAATCTCTTCCATCAGGATGCACGAGTGTGACTCAAATTGAAGGGAGAGGGAGAGAGGAAAAAAAGGAGAGGAGAGGTTTGAAGTGAGAACAGAAAAACAAACAATGCTACTGTGAAATACTGTGGGGTGTAACACTATCTGTAAGCGTTTCAGATTAGAGCTCCAAATACCAGGATATCGCCATCCCTCCCGCTCACTTTCCCCACTCATGTCACTTTCTCAAGGATTCTTTCTAACAAGTTTATGATACTTTGGAAATTTGCTGAAGTTGATTATGATATGGAAAAAGTTAAATATTAAACAGTGTAATGTTGCATATATATATATATATTATATAAAACTTTAACACTTTAACAATATACATATAATAATATAATATTTAACTGTTAAATTTATGATGAATGTTATATATATATATATATATATATATTTAAAATCTGACCATAACATTTTTTGATCTAAAATGACTGACAAGAACAAGAACATAAATATATTAACTATATATATGTAATTTACTTTTGTTTAACATTTATTTATTTATTTATTTATATATTAAGGTTTATTCATTGATTCATTTATTAATGTAATGTCAATCTTAATAATAATGTAGCAAGTTTGCAAAATTCCATTCCAGAATTCCATAACTTTAGAAGTTTATATATATATATGATAAAAAGTTAAATATATAAGTAAATATGAGCTCATATATGTATATATTAACTATCATAAAAACATGTAATTTATTAGTATTTAACATTCATTTATAGCCTGAATTGAAATAAATAAATAAATAAATATTTTAGATTTTTTTTCTTTGGTTTATATTTTTGAGGATAATAATGTAGCAAGTTTGCAAAATGTAGACTTTTTTATCAGCGTTTTTATTAATGTTTCATATTTTCAATTTAAGAAAAAAATAGCACATTTAAAATGATCTCTATACATATTGACTGTACAGGTATAATTTGTTTGACTGATGTCTTCACACACTATCTTAGGGAGGCTTGTTTCTGCCACAGAATAAAAAAAAAAAAGGTAATTCTGACTTTTTATTTCTCTTGTGTTCATGTAAGCTTAAATGTTTTGGCTGTTGACGGCTGACTGAAGGTCATTGTTTGCACCATGTCTGTTTTTGATTGCTCATATTATTCAGGACCAAAACTTTTTGTCTGTTTGGAAGAGCCTACATGTGTGCATGTATATGTGCGCATAGCATTTATATATGTGTGTGTGTGTGTGTATGTGTGTGTATAACATCTCGCCGCCCTAATCCCGTCCCTTGGCACTGCATTGTACCGCATATTAGACTTGTCATGCAACTAAGTTTGAATTTCTAATAAAAAAATCCAGAGTCTGAGCTTTTCAAAACAAAACCTTTAAGCAAGCGCTCCGGTATCACCTGACAGGACAAATAAACACAGATGAATGTCACTCTATTCCCGAACAGAACTAATGCTGTTTCCAACCCAAAACAGCGGCTGCTTTCGCCTGATCGGCCTGCTTTCTAACATGAATGTAAAATAACTCTCTGACCTTCCCAGAATCCCCCTGCTCCCTGTCTTATTGCCCAGAAGTGTATATCACAAACAGCTCACATCAAAGCCCTCGACACGGACTCCTTTATTGCTAATAATTGATGTTTGCTTGGAATTAACACTTTTTAATAAGCCCATTTCTGACTGTACACTCAAGCTAATGTTCATGGTAAATATTAGCAGAGGGTCGGTGACGTCTGCCGACCTAATATGGGGTTTAGCGGACTTAGATTTCCTTTCCTTTCCACAATACAGAAGTGTACAAGGCCTCCTCACACAGGATGGCAGGGTTAGCATGTGTTGACTAGCGCATGAGTCTAGTGACGGGAAAGATGGTTAAACGCTTTGACGGTCACACTCGGGAACACACCTTCCTGAAGCACAAACAAACAAGACAGTAAACAAACAAACAGAGGGTTTTTTTTAAAATAACTTTTGACTTATTATGTAAATTACATACTTTTAAATAATATACTTAAACTGAGTATAATGTTTTCAGACACTTAATTGCAATTGAATGACTATGTATTATAGTTTAAATTTACATGAAAAAAGCAATTAGTGTTAGTGTTTTTGACCTAAACATCTTTTTATGTAATTTCATAATTCTATTGTCTTTGAAATTAAAGTTTACTGCACTTTAAAGTTGTTTCTATTGAAACATGTATGCCATTTAAATATATGGTGACACTTTACAATAAGGTTGTATCAGTTAACATTAGTTAATGCATTAGTTAACATGAACTAACCATGAACAGTGCCTGTAGCTTTACTGTTTTTGTAAGGTTATCTTACTGTACATATTTACATTAGTTTACATAGATGTTGACACACACTAAGGATGAACATTTCTAACTCACATCTCACTCTAAAGGTAAAAATGCTGTTATCAACATTATTAAACAAAGCACGTATTAATGGTTTTTGAGAACCGTCTTATCAAGTGTACACTATTTCAACATTAACTGACATTTGTAGGTTCACTACAAAGCAGTAAATAATAATACATGCTTTGTTAATGGAAAGTCATGTTAATAAAGAGCCTACATCAACACATCAGGTAATGTTGAAATAGTGTACACTTTACAATAAGGTTCTCAAAATCCATTAATAAATGCTTTGTTGAATGTAAGTAATGATAGTAAAGTGCGTATAAACATGAACAACCTATCCGCTGATGTTCAGATGGTTTCCACTGTAGAATTATGTTTAGCAACAGCCCAAAATCAATGCCTTATTAAATAATGTTGATAAAGTACACAACAGCATTTTTACCTTTAGAGTGAGATGTGAGTTAGAAATGTTCATCCTTAGTGTGTGTCAACATCTATGTAAACTAATGTAAGTACAGTAAGATAACCTTACAAAAACAGTAAAGCTACAGGCACTGTTCATGGTTAGTTCATGTTAACTAATGCATTAACTAATGTTAATTAATACAACCTTATTGTAAAGTGTTACCAAATATATTTGTAATTACACATTTGCAATGATGAAGTTGGAATTTAAAGTCCCCCTGTAGTCAATAATTGTATCGCTTAAATATAATTTTGCTCACCAAAATAACATAATTAAACATTATTTCCTGTGAAAAAAAATTGGCTTAAAATAGCTCGACATATGAATATGCAAATGAGCCCCGCCTCCACTCACTCACACCAGCTCAGAGACTGTAGTTACTTCAGTAAACGCTGCACTATGTTATCGCTCTTTACAATGTCGGACACATACGGTAATTAATATGATTATCCTTTGGCTTGACTGCGTTATCAAACTGCTAATAATGTGTTGCTAATGTTACACAAACCATGTTCCCGTTCACCATCTCATGCCTTCTGAAAATCAGCATCCTTAGAAATGCTTTGAACATCATAGAACGGCAGTGGAGAAAGGCATATAGTTCATCATAACATCATAATACACATCATAATTCACCCGCTATATTGCTAAATGTACCTGATTTTTCATATCAACAGAAAAATATATCGTTATGGCTTCTCTTGAGACTCGCCTGCTTCACAGCAGTTAATGATATGCTAAAGCCCCGCCCCCCATGACGTGATTGGTTATAAGGTCGTTTAGAAACACCAGTGATTTCAAACCGTGTTTTTGAGACTGAGAAAATACTCAACAATGGTCTTGACTTATGAATTTGCACATGGTTTGTCTGAAAGCATATTAAAAACACCACATAGACATACAAACAATATTAAAAACTTGATTTTCTTTAATATATTTACCGTAGATGTATTGTAGAATAACACACTACAGTTAAAATTATAATGAAGTTATTTACATTTGCTTTAGTATGTTATTCAACACACCAAAATAAGTGTACTACTTTAAAGCATGACAAAAGATTATTTAAAACACAATGATTTGAAACATATGTTAAAGTAAAACTTAATTTGACATTATTACAAAGTGCACTTTTTGAAAGTGTGTGAAGAATTGTACTCTCTTAAATGGTCTTTTATTTCATTAATATTATCTGCAAGTAGTACAGTTTTCTCAAATGCACTTTTAAGATTTTAAGCACACTACAATGCACAGTTAAGTGCACTTCTTTTTCACAAGGGTTTGCTATTGGGTTGCACTTTATTTTACAGTACGTGCACATATGTAAGCGACTATTGGGTAAAATAAGGTGACTACATGGGTTAAGGTTAGGTTTAGGGGCAGGTTCAGGGTTAGTACCTAGTTATTACCCAGTTATTATAACTATAGGATGTACATGAGTAACAGGACTGTAAAATAAAGTGAGATACATGAGAAACATTACTAGCTTTCTCTAGGGACTGTATTATGGACCGTCTTAATGCTCAACGATGCAAATGAGGATTTCAGCACAAGAACATCTCAAATATGCTGAAAGGAACTCGAGCAGTGTAGTGTGTTAGCATGTTCCTCTTTTTCCTGCTTCCCCTGTCACTCATGTTCATCCCTCCCTCTCTGTTTGTGGTCTGTTGGCCTCTTCTCTGTGTTCAGACGGAGGGCCGGTCCTGTGGGCTTCTCACTGAGTGCCAGCCGATGCTATCGCTCTTTCAAAACAGTCTCTTTCCCAGTCCTAGCATATTTCACACTTGCACGGCACGCAGGTATAGCGTTTGACTGGAAGTTTTACTATCTCATGTTTTACTTTATAAACTGCATGTTTACATTTACATATCCATGTGCAGTGGAATCCAAGAGTCTGGAAAGCTTGGGTAACACGTGCCCTTGTTACAGTGTAATTATATATTTAAGTACTTAGCAATAATAATTAACTACATGTACTTACTATAGGGTTAGGGTGGGATTAGGGTTTGGTTGAGGGTTAGTTGTAGCTTGTAATTATGCATAATTTACTGTTATTACTACAGTAACATGTGTAACAATGACACCTTAAAATAAAGTGTAACCTATAATTTGCATTAAATCAGAGTTACACTTTATTTTAAGGTGTCATTGTTGCAGTGTAATTATATATTTAATATATTTACTGAGTAATATTACATGTACTTACTATAGGGTTAGGGTTTGGTTGAGGGTTACTTGCATGTATATGCATAATTTACTGTTATTACTACAGTAAATACATGTAACATATGTAACAAGGAATTAAGTGTTACCTAAATCAGGAAAAAATCAGACCCCATTACATTTAGTATATGCACATATTTTATATATAATGTTTTTATTATGTCTAACATTTATTATGATTATTTTCAAGGAGGAAACTATGAGCTTCATAATTTAATCTTGTGTTTTATTATTATAATTATTATTTTTTTTAACATTAAGAACTCATTTAAAGTGTGTTTGTTCTGCCTTCCATAAAATGTCGTTTTTTTGGTAGGTTTATGACTGAGCATATTGCTCCCATTTTACAGTGACATTTTCATCTGCAGTGAGAAATGAGGGAATTTGTGTTTCTGTCCCATGCGTGTTCACGAGAAACCACACGCACTCGTTTCTAATGGGAGTCTTCCTGGCTAGCGCCATCTCATGAACATGGAAACGTGGTTGCCCTCGTCAATCCAAAAGCTACAATGCATCTCTCTCAAAGCAGAGCGAGCCAGAGGAAAGCGGCGCGTCCAATACGCTCTCCTCGGCAAGTGCCATGTTTGTTTTATTTCGTGATTTTATTTTCCTAGCCTTACTCCCCCTGCTTTTCGGACTATTGAATGCTGAGGCGTAAGTGTTTATCTTGAAATTTTTTGCAAAACGTCTCGCAAAATGAAAATAAAGGTAATGTCACACTGATAATATTTGGAGTGGCAAGTGGGTTGTTTTCCTTTTATTAAATGCTGATTAATATTCAGTGGTAGAGAGGTTAATACTGGCCGTTATTCCCCTGTATCCTGCAGAAAGCTTGCTTTCCTGGGTCTGGGGGCCGAAACAGCGAATGCACGGATGTCTGGTTTAAATTACTGAATAAGCTCAGTTTCATTCACATTTTTGCACTTCGTTTTTTGCTGTTTTTCTGGGTAGTTGTAATTGTCAAAATTAGGTGTCTTTCACAGACTGGGAAAACCTTAAACGGAGAAAAAGAGGCCTCATTACTTGAGTCAGATTTCCTTTGGGAAGAACTGTTTAATTAGCAGGGAAACAGAAGTATAGATGGTGAGACACACTTTCACAGTCTCAGACGTTCCACGGCACGATGTTGTTGTGTGATGATTAAGACTGCGATGATTAGACTGAAATTAAGGCAACCCCTCTGATTCACATGTATTTATTCTGTGGTGTCGCTGGGCTTGCCAGGTTGGCCTCCACTCCTCCCACAATGAATCATACGGACCCATTTCCAGAGCAGGGAGTGGGTGGGGTTGCCAGTTCAGAGACTTTTTCATTTCCAAAACTGTGATCAACCATGTTAACCATCTCCACATTGCACCTAATGCCACTGCTCCATGTTTGGCTGGTATAGCTGACCTCCATATTTTTTCCTCCAAAGGAAATTGATTTTTAAGGATAACTTACAAAATACAGTTTATGAGCTATATGAGGTTGTTAATCAATGGTGTGTGCTTATGTTGACTGCATCCGTTCACATTATTTCAACTTATTTTAAAATCTATCTATCTATCTAACTATCTATGCATATTCTGCAATAAACTTACAAATCCATCCGTTTGTCCATCCATCCATCCATCCATCTATCCATCCATCCACATCCACATCCACATCCATCCATATCCATCCACATCCACATCCACATCCATCTACATCCATCTACATCCACATCCACATCCATCCACATCCACATCCATCCACATCCACATCCACATCCACATCCATCCATCCATCCATCCATCCATCCACATCCACATCCGTCCGTCCGTCCGTCCGTCCATCCACATCCACATCCACATCCACATCCATCCATCCACATCCACATCCACATCCATCCATCTGTCCGTCCGTCCGTCCGTCCGTCCGTCCGTCCGTCCGTCCATCCACATCCACATCCATCCATCCACATCCACATCCACATACATCCATCCATCCACATCCATCCATCCATCCATCCATCCACATCCACATCCATCCATCTATCCATCTATCCATCCATCCATCCACATCCGTCCGTCCGTCTGTCCATCCATCCATCCACATCCACATCCATCCATCCATCCACATCCACATCCACATACATTCATCCATCCATCCACATCCACGTCCGTCCGTCCATCCATCCACATCCACATCCATCCATCCACATCCACATCCACATCCACATCCATCCATCCATCCACATCCACATCCACATCCATCCATCCATCCATCCATCCACATCCACATCCACATCCACATCCATCCATCCATCCACATCCACATCCACATCCACATCCATCCATCCATCCACATCCACATCCACATCCATCCAAACATCCACATCCACATCCATCCATCCATCCACATCCACATCCACATCCACATCCATCCATCCATATCCACATCCATCCATCTCTCTATCCATCTCTCCATCCATCCATATTCTGCAATAAACTTAAAATATATTTTTTCTATAGATGTGATCAACAACTTTAAATTAATAGTATGTCTTTGTTCGATTTTCAAACCCTTTTTTGCTTCTCTACTTCTGCACTCTATTTCATGGATGCCGTTCTTCAAATTGGTGGGCAAGAAAATACTTTAAAAATGTCATCTCAGGGTCTGTGGGCACAATCTTCCATCATAAGAGCACACGGCTGTGGTTCTGACTCACTGGTGACTATATAGTGAGAAGTTGGAGGTGTCCTGGAAGAACTCTGTAACCAGAACCCTGTATTTTGACAGCTTTTCTAAGACGGTTCTGGTTTCCTGAGGGAAAAACTGATAAATCCCAGCTTTCATCAGTGCTGAGTCATTTACAAAAGCATGATTCTGTAAGAATGGCGGTAACAAGCCCTTCATGGGTAAGAGTCAAGCACAGATGTGTCTTATCAGTTGCAAAATGTGTGCTTCGTGAGTTTTATTTATTTGTCTGCAATGTTGTTTATAAAAGCTGCTTGTCGGACTTCCATTAAACAGTGAGATTACTTGACGGGAATAATTGATCAAGCCCTGAACTGCATACTTACTATTGGCAAGGAACAAGGTTATGAATTCTAAATACTATTTATTTTCAAATGCTGTCATTTATGTGCATCCAAATGGATGGGTGGGTGGATGGATGGATGGATGGATGGATGGATGGATAGATAGATAGATAGGACCGGCTGTCTGTGAGACGCATCACCCATATTTCCGTTTGTCAAGTCTCTTTATACTCATGCAAGACTGTCTTGTTGGCTGTAACCAGCTTTACACCCAAACGACTGTGTTTGCTCCTATGTGGAAACATGTTTGAACTCTCTACAGGATTGAATGTAAGTAAACTAACTGCAGTGATGCATTTCTTCTGGCTGTCTTTGAAGGAACCATAGTCGCTGAAAGCACGAAAGCACCCGAGGCTTTTGCTGAATGTTTGTAAACATGTGGGTGGGGTGACCGTGAAAGTATATAGAAGCACTGCTACTTTTTAAAGCTGTGCCTACTGTAGGACCACCTACACACTGGCATTTACTGCAATTGCTCTTTTTGGACTAAGGCAGTGCACCATATATGCAATTTCTGGATGAAACATTGGTCCAAACATACAGAAAAAATGTCCCTGCTGTGCTTTTCATGATTTCAGTTTGTTGCAGTTCCCTTTATGCATGTGTTGAAACATATTGGTCTGTATACAGCAAGTCAGTTCTGGTACCTGCATTCATAGGCGTTAAACATCTAATGCGTCATTTGGAGCTGTGGCCGCTTGTGGCATTTAAGTGAGTGTGAAATTGGAGGATTTAAAAATGATGCAAGTGTGTCACGAAGTGCTGAAATACAACATTACGCCAAGTTATTTATTCCATGTTTGGAAATGTATTGTCTTCTATTCTGTACAACCTGAAGAGGCATATTCTGTACAACATATTGAGATTCAAAAGTAAAAAAGATTAGATTAGATTTGTAAGTCTTGAATAGTTTATTTATTTAAATATTCTTGAGAAATATGTTTTTGTTATGATCATATCCATTCATATATATAGGACATACACTCACAATTTAAAGGTTTGAGGTCATTTTTAAAGTTTTTGAAAGAGCTTTAGTTCAGCTCATCAATGCTCATGAATTTAAAAGAACTGTTTTCATCTTGAATATATTGTAAAATGTAATTTATTCCTGTGATCAAAGCTGAATTATCAGCATCATTACTCCAGTCTTCAGTGTCACATGATCTAACAACAATAGAAAGTTCAAATGAACAGCTTTTATTTGAAATAGATATCTTTTGCAACATTACATATGTGACCCTGGACCACAAAACCAGTCATGCGTCTCACGGGTATATTTGTGGCCGGTCCAACAATAAATTGTATGGGTCAAAATTATCGATTTTAATTTTATGCCAAAAATCATTAGGATATTAAGATCATGTTTCATGAAGATATTTTGTTAATTTACTACCGTAAATATATCAAAAATTTATTATTAGTAGTAATATGCATTGCTAAGGACTTCATTTGAACAACTTTGAAGGAGATTTTCTCAATTTTTAGATTTTTTTGCACCCTCAGATTCCAGATTTTCCAATAGTTGTATCTCGGCCAAATATTGTCCTATCCTAACAAACCACACATCAATGGAAAGATTATTTTATTATTCAGTCAAAATGGACTCTTATGACTGGTTTTGTGGTCCAGGGTCACAAATGCCTTTACTGTCACTTTTGATCAAGCTGAATAAAACTATTATTTTTGTGTTAAATAAATCTTACTGACTTACCCCAATCTTTTGAACAGTAATGCATATTTGAAAGTACAAACTTTTATTTACATGAACTAGTTTTTGTTTGAATCTCTCTCTCACTAAAAGTAAATATTTTATCTTCGTGACATCTTCCATCCCACACCGGCTAAAAATAACCTCCCAGCATGCTTTGCTGCAGACTGCAGGTATACAGCACCTGGCTTTCCAACCTCTCGTAAAGTTGCCACATTGTTGTTTTTTTTTTTATATAAAAGCTAAAAGAAAACTAAATGCTGAAAGGGATACTTATGCAACCTTTATGCATTAGTGAACTTTATTTTTATGAGGTTTAAATAAGTTTTCCCGGGGCAGCTATAATTTGTGGTTTATTTTCGGAACTTTCGCACATGTATTCTGATGTTTAACTTCTCGCCGTGCCGTTTCACCGTGAGGAAGGCTGCTGCTCATTTGGTTCACGACATATGGATTGGAACAGACGATCAGATGTGTCAGATGAGTGTTCTGGCACTCGAGTGCATTTAGGAGATGCCAAGTTGCCTCAGATTATTTTCTTAGCACTTATATTGCATCTTTTTAACTCAGCTTCTCACACTCTTAATTACTGGAGCAAAAGACGGCAAACGAATGAAACCAAACCGAGACAAGAATTACCTAAGTGGCATGACCCGTGAGCTCCAGGATCACGTGTTCTCTGTACTTTACATATGTTCATGTCTTCCAGATTCACGGTCCTGGAGCACAACCTATCCCATCATTCCCCCCTCACCCAGCTGTCTGCTCCCTGAGTCCGCAGGATTACCAAAATCACATCCATATGGATGAGTGTGTGTGTGGAGAGAGAGAGATGTCCAAAAGAGTATATGCTTACTACGTTAAAGCCAATCAGCTTCACCCTGAGACAATGACATCATAAAACTGAAATTCCATAGCTTGCGGTCGCCCTCGTTCCGTCGGCAGAACTTGTTTGTGACGTTTTCATGGGAATGGGTCAGACAGGTAAACCTGGCAGAGAAACTTTATCCGGCTGACCGGGTAAATGAACGGCAGTGACTTTCACACAGGTGTGCGGTAACGGTAGAATTAAGAGTAAATGGATTTCAGCCATAATTGTTCGATGTGCGTTGATCCCAAGATCAGATACGGCAAATCCGTGCTTGATTAACTCTGTGATATTTCGTTAGTGAAGTGGGATGCACACACCCGGAGATTTTAGGAGAACTCTTTGTGTGCCAAAACATGAAAATCCACAGTATCAGTTATGTGGGAATGAAGAAAAAAAAAAATCATTTGGCAGTTTCATGGATTTTTTTTCTCAAGTGAATGCTGAAAAAACATGAGACTGTGAAAACTCGGTGTCTGTTGACATGCTGAGAAAAGAGGCATACCATATTTGTTATACCTCTTTTCTATAACATATTACACAAATGTCAATTTAAAATCTCAATTTGGAGGAAAAAAGTCGCAATTACAAGAAATAACACCACACAATTGGGAATTGCAAAGTCGCAATTGACCTATTTGTAAGCCCCTCCCCTTGAACGCAGATGAGCCAATGGCAGTTGAGTATCAGGGACTGAAACTCGGACATCTTTAGGTTTCAGCGCCATAGAGAAACATTGGAAAATCCGAAGATCTCATCGGTTTGATGGTGTTTATGCTACAAAAAAAAGGTAAACCGATGTGCCTTGGGGACTTGTAACACTGATTCCAGTTGTCATACTCTCATTAAGTTACAATTAAAGTTAGTGAGTCCCTGCTAACGTACAAACTTAAATAGCATGTAACAGTGTAGGTCAAAAACACGTAAATGAAGGTCTACATTTCAGTGCCTCTCCATATTAAACTGGTTAAATGTAAATTAATTGAATCTTACCCTGCGGTTCATGAACTGTGTTGATCCTGGATGTTGTCGTCTGCGATCGTGACGACTGTAACATGAGGCTTCTCCCGCTTGCATTGTGATCTGTAAACCCACGCTTCCAAATTAATCTCCCACCATATTTATTTTAAAATCTTTTATGTATCCCTTCATGGCATATTTAAGTCCCACTTGAATGCTCCTCGTCGAGAGGTGGTCCAAAAACATATTGGGATTTTCACACTGATAGCTGTCATTGTAAGAGTTAGCAACTCTGTTTTTTTGTCCGAGTTAGCAACAGTAACTAAGGGGGGCGGGGCTTATCGATAGGTCGATTGTGATAAATTTGGTATTATGAGACAGTTGCAAGTCACACTTGAGTCGCATTTTTATAGACTTCAGACTCTACCCGAAATGACTTCAGACTCGTGAATATTTTAAAAACAACTCAAGTCTTTTATCTTTACCTACTAATATCATTAAGAAGGAATTAGTGTTTTATTTGTATGGTTTTATAATATCTGTGTCACATATTTCCCTACGTGTGGATGTAGTAGATCCCCAGACAGCAACATAGTGTCGGCCCAGATCCGCGTTGAATCCACATGTACCAGAAGGGCCGACACTATATATGTATTGCGAGTTTATATCACACAATTCTGAGAAAAAAGTCAGAATTGCGAGATGTAAACTAATTGCGAGAGAAAAAAAAGTCAGAATTGTCAGATAAAAAGTTGTAATTATTATTATAATTTTTTTATTATTCATTGGTGGAAACAATTAAGCTTCCATAAAAGTCACAATTGAGAGTAAAGTGTGAAGTTGGAAATTGCAAGAAATGAAGGTGCATATACTTTAATGATAAATATGACAAATATCACTGTTATATTTTAAGTTAAAAGGTATATTTATCTATTTAAATGCCTAAATACAGATTGGCTTTTTTCCTAGCTTTTGAAGTGAAAAAGTTATTTTATTATTATTATTATTATTTAAAGATACTTTTCTCATCTGCCTACCTTTTGCATATTCTTTGCAGTGACACACACACACACACACACACACACATCGTCTGGTAGGTTGGTTTTGCAGATCTGCAGAGCTTTGCCAAATTCACCCTTGCCAAGAGGTAATTGTTTCCACATTGTTCAGTATATTACAGTTCCTATTTTGGCCTGAAAAGTTTGTTGCGCCCTCTCCTCGCCAAACTACCCCATCTCTCTCTTCGCCAAACTTACCTAACGTATTAATATAATTCAGATAATACGCAAGTGTAAAATTTAAAATATATCGCTCATGGCGTTTAGCTGCGGGCACCACTACCTATCACGCTTTTCCAAAACTAACAGACATCCTGGAATACTTCCTAATTGTTCCTTCATTCACGCCAGGGGTGTATTTCCATATTAACCTCCAGTCTGTGAATAAATAAATAATAATAAAAATCAAACATGATTCTTCTTCATTAGGATGCTTTCACAACGCACTCGGCTGAACATTTGGTAAATATGTTTTCTCTGTTGCGGAGGGAACAGGCACACCAGGTTCTGCTTGGCTGGGATCGGTTGGGTTTTGAAGAGCAGCTGGTGTAATAGAAACCAGGACGGTTCCACTGCAGCTGTCTGGCTCGGGAAGCGAAGTCTCGGCCCAACCCACTCTATCATTAACCAACCACAGCCCACTGATGTGGGGTTAACGGCGATGTCGCCGGCATACCGCCACGCCCACCGATGATGGAGGAGGATAGAGGCATACAGAAAGAGGAGGGGAAGCCCAAAAGGATTTGGGGTTGGATTTAGGAGTGAAACTCTTGGCATGTGCTATTGGACGGCATACATAACAATGCCTCTAAGTTGAGCTAGCACACACACACACACACACACAAAGATCTCTTTTCTCTTTACACACTGCTTGCTTCCAGGAAAGCCAACTTTCTCAACTGCTTCTAGAAGAGTTCTCACCTGTTCGAGTTCGTCAATGGCGTATTGAACATCCTCTCTAAATGAAAGATTTCTCTCCCACTGCAGTCAAAGCTCTCCACCAAACCAACCTGCCGCACTGCGTTCACATCTGCTGTCGTTCTTCTGATCATATGGTGGAATAAACAAACAGTCTTTCAGCCATATGTGCTCCTGAGTCATCAGACTTAAATGTGCAGCATAACATATTCAAAAGTAATGCAAAAGTTGCAAACTAGAAGCAGGGTTCGTCACATAAATAATTAAAGTGAGAAAGAGTATGCAGTTTTAAAGGGGTCATGAACTGGGTTTTTTAATGTTTTTATACTGTTGTCTGAGGTCAACTTATGACGTTCGCGTGGTTTTTACATTCAAAAACATCATAATGAATAAGTAATAGGCTATTTTCTACCCTGGTTTTGAACCTCTCTCCTGGAACGCTCGGTTTTTATGGGCGTTCCGCATTGAAGACTTGGAAGTAAACGCCCACTGCTATGATTGGATAACAGTTTTGCATATCATAATGAGCTCCGGCTCCCCCATGAGTACACGTGAGGAATTGTTTTGAAAGCGCGTGTGAAAATGGCAAACACAATGATTTATCTCTCATCCACCTGCAATTAATTTGAATGTAATTTTTTATTACTTGGCCCGCCCGATCGGTGGTTATAACCGCAAACCGTGCATCACACACACACACACACACACACACACACACGCAGACAAATCAGCATGATCAAAACTTCTGATTGTATTTTTCCTTCAAATATCAAGTCAAGAGAGTGAACAACGCACATCAAGAAAGGAATGTTATTTCACTATTTAAGATAGCCCGTCGGCAGGCCGGTGATACGTTTTGGTAGCCTGTCTGGAAAACACATAGCCCCGGGACGTTGGGCTTTGCGAGCCCTGGCCCATACATGCCCGAGTCTGATCCCGAATCGCAGCACAATGAACCAACAACACCTCAAATTAAGGATGCTCCAGCCTGTGACAGCGTGCTAAGTTCAGTTAGACACGTACACATAATCAATAGATATCAAACGATCTGTAACAATGCAATACTATCACATATAAAAATATTTTTTACTCACATTAGTGTGTTGCTTCATTCATTCATGTAATCTCATCCTATCTGCAAATCCAGTCTCTTGTTTACAAACGAATCTGTGGTGAAATGCAGGAACAAACGCGCAATGTCTTCCCCACGTGAGCTGGATCTTCATTAAAAATAAAGTTCATCCATGCATTCATAATATTGGAATCAGAATGAAGCTTATGCAGCGTGTTTATTGCTTGGAAGTTCGAGCCGGTTTAGCTCCAGGTAGGCCTCTATGTTATTTATCTATAACATGCCATGCACAAATCGGTGGGCGGAGCTACAGAATCAGGCGTTCTTCTTCTTCTGTTGAGGCGGTGTTTCACCACACTCTGACGTCACAGCCTGGCACATTCAGAGATCCAGCGTTTGCTGCGCCTGGTGTCATTAAAAGCTTTTCTTTGACTAACAAGGAAGTTTTCAGCTCCGAAACTTACAGGATATTCTTATATCACAATAAACTTTTACATATCAAATGCTGAATGAAAAGTTGATTTCTCAATTCACGACCCATTTAATGTTATGTAAAATAAATTTAATGTAGCAATATCCATAAGTACTATAAAATGTGCCAATGTTACCAATTACTATATGGCTCATTCAAAACGAGTGCTATTTGTGTACTTCATATGCAATACTCATATATACGCAACATAAATCCATGTTTTTTAAATTTTTTTTAAAGGGGTTGTTGATTATGATTTGACTTTTTTAACTTTAGTGAGTGTGTAATGTTGCTGTTTGAGCATAAACAACATCTGCAAAGTTACGACACTCAGAGTTCAGAGCAAAAGGAGATATTTTCTTTTACAGAAATCACTTTTTAAGGACTACAACAAACGGCTGGTAGGGACTACAACGAGTTAGTGACATCACTAACCCTAACATTTACATAAACCCCGCCCCCGGGAACATGTGGAGAAGAGGAAGAGTTGCTGTAGTCGAGCACATTTGGGAGTCGCTCAAGCTGTCATCCGTCTTTCACATTTATTAATACAGTACGAACACAAATGCAATAGCATGTCATAAAGCAAGATGACAACATAAGTTATAACCGTAATTAAACTAAACTATCCATGTTCTCTCTTCATGCAGCAGATATTCTCTGGCTCATCTCACAACAGTTCCCACACCAGCGGTTTATAGATTATCACGACAGAATATGCTAATCAATGACTTGAAGATCGTTAACTCATAAATTCATCAACTATCCATTCAGTCCTGTCTCATTCTACATGTTGTCTCTTCTTCTTGAGTCTCTCCATCATTGGTCAGTTTCTGTCATTTTCAGTGTGTGTCTGTGTGAGGTAATCGGAGCTGCTAACACGAGCTCTTGAAGCTCCGCCCTCTTCCTGAAAGGGGGTGGGGAGCAGAAGCTCATTTGCATTTAACGGGACACATACAAAAACAGCCAGTTTTTGCTCACCCTCAAAAAGTGACAATTTTAAAATGATATAAAAAATGATCTGTGGGGTATTTTGAGCTAAAACTTCACATACACAATCATTAGAGACTTATTTTACATATTGTAAAAAGGGACATTATAGGACCCCTTTAAATATTTTTTCCTCGTGACAGTGCCTTGTATACTAACAATTTTATGACTAGCATTTTCTCTGTATTTGACTTGACATCATTTATTAAAATGACTTAATAATAATAAAAAAATATATATATTTTAAATTTTAATTTTTTTAATTTATTTATTCCTTTACCCAAGTTGTGCAGCAACCCTGTTTCAATCTTTTTTCTCTCTAGGTAAAGTAACACGTTTTTAATGAAAATAAATTACATTGTTATTCTTTCAGGAAGTGACTTTTGGTAACACTTTACAATAAGGTTGTATTAGTAGGTTGTAGTATGTTTACTAACAGCCCAAAATCAATGCCTTAATAAATAATGTTGATAAAGTACACAACAGCATTTTACCTTTAGAGTGAGATGTGAGTTAGAAATGTTCATCCTTAGTGTGTGTCAACATCTATGTAAACTAATGTAAATATGTACAGTAAGATAACCTTACAAAAACAGTAAAGCTACAGGCACTGTTCATGGTTAGTTCATGTTAACTAATGCATTAACTAATGTTAACTGATACAACCTTATTGTAAAGTGTCACCAAACTTTTCCTTAAAAATTAAGTCCACTCATTTTTTTCCCTTAAAAAACCAACAATGCAATTTATTGCACAAATTATTTGTTTCATTGAATGTTTAAAACATTACTTTAAAATGCACCGTTTGAACTAGAAAAGCCACCCGTATCACAGAATGACCTATACTGTTTTGTTTGGTTTTTAATGACATGTCTTCGTGCAGCCAAGCTAAAAATGAATCTCTGTGTCATCTCTTGACTACTTCCACACCATCTCACTTCCTGCGGTAATACCACACACTGTCCTGAGCCACAAAATAATGCCCAACACCTCACACCACAATTCCCCTTTACTACAATGAGCTAGCATCAAGCTGTAATCACTGGTTTGGTGGTAAATCGCTCAGGTTAATATGATTCACAGGCTGAATTTAGCCTGGTTATGTTCAGTGGTGGACTAATACATGCTTAATACATGTGGTGATGTAGCTCCTGTAGCATTGGTGCTTCTTTAGAAAACACTTCATTTACATCTTGGCATCCAAGGATAAGTGCAGATGCTTAAAAAAAAATATGAAAGTACCCGTAGAGAAGTGTGCATTGAATGAGTACTTCTTGTGTTCTTTAAAACTTAAAAGTAGATTAAAAAAAGAAAGTTGCTCTTGCAGATAATATAATGTTATTGAAATAAAGGCCAATTAAGTGTACTTAAGGCCAATACACCTACATGACTACATTTTAGCACACTTTTTGAAAATTGCACTGTAATATCAAAATTTTACTTTAAATCATTATTTTAATAATCTGTTTAAAGAAGAACTTATCTTGATATGTTGTCTAATATACTAAAGCACATGTAAAGTACTTAGTAACACTTTATTTTACAGTGTCCCTGTTACACATTTTACATGTAGTTACTAAAGTAATAACTGTATGTACATGTAGTGAATTAATATTACGCAGTACTTAATTTTATAATTACACTGTAACAAGGATTACACTTTATTTTATGTGTTAATTGTTACACTGAGTAATATGACTCATATTACTTACTATATAATTAGGGTAAGGTTTGGTTGAGGGTTAGTTGCATGTATTTATGCATAATTTACTGTAATTACTATGGTAAGTACATGTAATATATGTAAGTAAGAATAAAGTGTTACCAAATATTTTAAATGTACTCAATTGCAACTTCATCATTACAAATGTGTAATTACAAATATATTTGAATACATGACATACAAGTTTCAATATAAACGACATTGATTAAAGTATATTTTCACTTGACAGTACACTTTAACCATCAAAGACAAGCACAACAATTAGTATAAATATATTTTCATTTAAATAACATGCAATTAAAGGCACAATATGTAATTTTTCGCCGCTAGAGGTCGCTTATTCAAAACAAAGGCGTGTCTTGATGAAGCCTTGATTTGGCGGAGCTTTTATTCTGCTGCAGACGAGCACTTCCGCTTCTTCCGCTCATGTGTATGTAAGGTAATGCCAGTACCATCGCAAGGCTGTGCCAAGTGTGTGAGCGCACAGGGCCTCGCGCAGAGTGACAGCTGACTTGATGATGTAAAGCCATTGTCCTTCGAAATACTATAGTTAAAAGACATGAGACTGTGTATTGTGATGCTGTATTATTCTGCTTGTTAAAAATGTATTATGCAGTAACTTACAATATTTCTCTGTGCGTGGGACTGTGCGTGTGACGTCATCAGCGCTGCATCGCACGTCAAGTTCATAGAGAGCTTTTTTTCAGCCCATTGAAATTCTGTTTTTGGCCATAGATAACCATAGATATTACCTAAGAAGTTCAAGTAAATACGCTATAAATGTGCGCTCATTCAAGGATATGCATTTATTGCATGGACAGAGAAAGCCGTCAGCCTGCAGGATTGCATCTGACGGTATGCACGGCACAAAGGGTTTTTTTAATCCTAAAAAAGTTCAATAAGCATATATAGCCTAATTATTACGCACCTTTCGGAGCATCAGTGAGAGCAACGGTACCGCAGAATGAGTGTAGTCTGCTCTACACGTTTTAAACGTTTTTAGGTCTGAAAATTGCAAAAAGCAACTAAATAGTCAGACATCCATTTAGCGCATGTTCAGGAAAACTACTGAAAAACAGTGCTGGTTGTTCTCTCAATACTGTCTGTTTGTTTTACTGATTGAGAAATGGCTTCAGATGATTCAGTGAGAGAGCAGTCCACTAATTCAAGTGGATTCAGGCTGTTTTGCAAACGCGTTTGACCCATTCATAATCTAGAACATAATTTAAGTGTCAAAATGTGCACACAGCGCAATTCAGTTACACAGTTTAACTTCTTGAACCTAATGCTGTTAAACTGAATATACCATTTTTTTTCCTTACGTTCTCACTGGGCCTCGCACCCCCCTTGTGACGGGCCTGGGTAACGCAGCGCTGATGTTATAATGCTACTCTGTGCGTTCGCTCTGTGCTACTATGAGACACTTGTTCACACTGCAGTGAGCAAGATCATATCAGGCATGGTAAAACATGGTACTCGCGGTAAATCAAGAACACCAGATTTAAACAATAAGACTAACTGTGTTGAGCTGGAGAACAATGATTAGTTTCTGTCCATGAATGATCCAAACAGTTGCTCAGCTGTCTAACAAAACACATCATATATTAAAGCGCCTTTGGTGTTTCCATGGTTTCTACAAAATAAAACCAGAGGAAAAATCGAGGGTAACGCGGCTATGATGTCACTGATAGGTGACGCACAGTTTGGTCCTGGTTAAAATCGCTTATTTCTCTGGATTTAAACATTCTTGGAAACATTTGGAATTATGTAAATCAACAAAAAATAACACTGTTCTAGTGGTTTTTGGATATTTTAAATAAAAAAAATCTTACATATTGTGCCTTTAAGTGTCTGAAAACATTACATTCAGTTCACCCCTAACTATAGGCCTACTATTTCTGTAATGATTTTTAAAAGTATGCCAGTGTACATATTTTTCACAAGAGATAGGCTAAAGAAATGCGCAATACAATCAAAACCCCACTCCGGATGTGTGTTAGCATGCGTAGATCCCACATAAGTGGGTCAAAAAAGCACTCTTAATAATATACTTTAATTTAATTGTAAATAACTTGCAGTTAAGTGTCTGAAAACATTACAATTATTTGATATTTTTTAAATAAAGCTACTCCTTTTAAAATGATGATCAATTGTATATATTTTTTTTTTCACAAGGCATAGACTAAAGAAATGCTCAGTATAATGAAAACCCCTCTCCGAGTGTATGGTGTGGTCCAGTCGACGCACGGTGACGGATTGCACCCATAGTGCTCCGTGACAGTGGGCGCCTGCAGTGATTGCCCTCCAGCACTCGTGCAAACCTACAGCTGAGGGTCGAGGGCTGCTGGGACGGTGGGCTCATCTGGTTCTTCTCTCCAGCTGACATGCAGAAACGGTGACTACCCTGCTGGGAGGCGGAGAGTGTGGCTTTCAGGTGGCGTGGGCGACCCGCTTCGAAGACGTGGTCGTTTTTTTGTTGAAGACTGAGCACCTTGTTGGTTTTACAGTGACCTCACTTAAGATTTGCGGCCCATAAACGTGGTGCACTCTGGTTCATGTCATTGCATAAAAAGTCTATCATTGCTCTAAAGTTGAGATGTGAGCTTTGTCACAAATCTTAGGATTTCCTCGGTTAATCCCTAAAATGATTCATAATGTATTACTCATGCTGTAAAGTAAATGTTTCTCTCATATCCAAACCGACCGTTCAAACCGTAATCTCAGGCTTTTACAGTCGTGACTCTGCAAAACAGTAAAATCACACAAATCCTCCTGGGCAACTTAATGTCCAGCACTTAGTGACCAGAATATGCTTCTTTTCCGACTGTTTAGGTCAGAGATTCTCAAACTTATTTCCCCCCCTTAAAAACATAAAGTACTTGAAATTCCCCTTAATATTTAAATAATTTATAATGTCACAGTCACATGCTCATGGCTGTCTGTTGTCAATTAACAGTCACATAACATGCAAGTAAACATAAAATCTTTTAGTAAGTGTTTTATTTTCATTGTTTCTACACCATAAAAACAAATTCAGTTTACTTAATTCAATTGTGCAAACTCGTTGCCTTAATTCAATCAGGTAAGCATAACTTAATTGTATCAAGTTATTCTTACTTAAACCACGTAATTATATCTGTGATCTGAGGAAGTGTACTCCCAGAGTGCATTGCGGCATGAATAAATGAATTGCTTTGTTTGACTATTTCTGGCTTTATTTTACAGTTTTATTTGCTTGTGTCAGTATTACCTCAATAACAACAGCAAATAAACCCTAGAGCAGAAAAACTGTCATGCGTCTCACGGGTATATCTGTGGCAATAGCCAACAATACATTGTATGGGTCAAAATGATCCATTTTTCTTTTATGCCAAAAATCATTAGGATATTAAGTAAAGATCATGTTCCATGAAGATATTTTCTACCATAAATACATAAAACATTTATTATTAGTAATATGCGTTGCTAAGGACTTCATTTGGACAACTTTAAACTCAATATTTGCACCCTCAGATTCCAGATTTTCAAATAGTTGTATCTCGGCCAAATATCCTAACGAACCATACATCAATGGAAAGCTTATTTATTCAGCTTTCAGATGATGTATAAATCTCATTGGCCCTTATGACTGGTTTTGTGGTCCAGGGTCACATATGTTCAGATGTTTTATTAAGCTGTAGTTAATTTTTTTTTATTCTTAATTCATAACATGAATAATATGTAAGGATTATTCAATTCAATGTGATGGAATTTTACTATTAATTGAAATGTGTAAATCTTGAAAAAAAGGCGTACAACTTTTTTGAGTGTAACTTTAGAACCTTGACAGAACTTTAGCCGAAGTTCCGAGAACGTTCCCTGTTAGCTGGGATTGTTACACTGTTCTTCATGAAACCATAGGTTCCGATAAAGAATCTTTATTTTTAAGAGTGCACGTTTGATTTATTTAGTTATTAGCTTTTCATCATCTCACGAACCCCCGTTTGGGAAACCCTGCGTTCTTTTTTTCTTTTACCCAGAACGTGTGCACGCATGTGGCAGCAGTGCCGATGTTTATCCAGGGGTAATTGGAGCGCCGCTCGATCCTTTTTTACGCTAATCTCCTCTCTGGCAATCTGTAGCTACACATGCCCTGACCCTGATTAACCCTGCACTTGGACTCTACAGAAACACAGCAGTGTGCTCTGCCCACATCTCCCCCACTAATTTGGGCTGACACCAGCACCAGGAACCATCAGTCCCGGCCCCTCAGCTCTGTGTGGGAGAAGACAACTTTAAGTCGAACGGGGTTATTTCCAGAAATGGCCTCTAATTGCTTAAGTCTTAAATGATGTGTAATTGTCCTTTTTTCGAGGGGTTAAGGTAATAGAGGTAGGTGAGAAGTGAAAGACTCTAGTCTTCTCCAGCTGTTTAATAACAGGCCAAAGTGAGCAAACCACGGCCACGAAGTTAGCCAGAGCTCGTGTTGGATGAATATTGGGTTGCTGAGAAGTTTATTTTTGTAAATGTCCAAAACAGTGTCGAGATTGTGAGGAAACTGAAATTGTGTGGATAGGCTTGGCGTCAGTGCGCTGCTGTGTCTGTAAAGTGTGTTGCTCACCTCATGCTGGCAACAGCTCGCAAACTTGACACAAATCGTTATGTTATAGAAACGTTAAGCAGTCGTTTATTAATAAGAATATAGCATATGTAGTATCCAAAGGCTTGCAGAGGCTTGCTGTGAAAAATGTGGCATTAACCCAAATAAATACATAAAATAATGATTGATATTGAATGCTACAGGTAAGAGGAAACAAATTTTCCACCTTCTCAGTCTGAGCATTATCCAGAACCAGGGTCCAAAATGAACATTCGTCAAGCGCCAAATCCGAGTAAATAAATACTAAAAATCAATCATAATTTACTCAGCCTCATGTTGTTACAAACTTTCTTCTGTGGAACACAAAATGACAAGTTTTGAAGAATGCACTGGTTATCATTATATTATGTTATATTTTATTATATTTTATTATATTATATCATATTATAAAAAAGGGATAATCCGCCCAAAAATGAAAATCTGTCATCATTCACTCATCCTCACGTTGTTCCAAACTTTCTTTTATCGAACATAAATGTCAAGTTTTGGCAAATGCACTAGTCATCAGTGGACATATGCAAGCAAAAAAAAAAGAGAAAAAAAATATTATATTTATTATATTATAGGTAACACTTTATTTTAGGGTTCAATTCTCACTATTAACTAGTTGCTTATTATCATGCATATTACTAGGATATTGTCTGTTTATTAGTACTAAAGCACATATTAACGCCTTATTCTGCACGATCATATTCTACATCCCTTAATCACCCAATACCTAAACTCAACAACTACCTTACTAACTGTTAATAAGCAGTAATTAGGAGTTTACTGAGGCAAAAGTCATAGTTAATAGTGAATATGTGTTCCCTGTACTAAAGTGTTTTATAATATATTATATTGTATTATATTATATTATATTATAAAGAAATGAAAATTTTGTCATCATTTACTCATCCTCATATTGTTACAAACTTTAACACAAAAGGCATATATATATATATATATATATATATATATATATATATATATATATATATATATATTAGGGTCCAATTCACTATTAACTATGAACTATGATTAACTATGATCCTCAATAAACTCCTAATTACTGCTTATTAATAGTTAGTAAGGTAGTTGTTGAGTTTAGGTATTGGGTGATTAAGGGATGTAGAATATGATCATGCAGAATAAGGCGTTAATATGTGCTTTAGTACTAATAAACAGACAATATCCTAGTAATATGCATGATAATATTATTATATTATATTATATTATCAAAACCTGTCCACAGAAGTATTTACAGTAATATCCAGGGCACAACATGTGGTAAAGTGATCATCAGCCGTACATGAAACTGATAATAGCCCTTGAGCCACTCTGAACAGCTCAGCTGGGCAAAGCCTTCATTTGAGCTTTTTTCTTCTGAATCTCCCTCATCTCTCTATCCTTTTCTTCATTTGGATGCTTCTGCTGGTTTCTAATCCTTTTTTCCCTTGGCTCAGGACAGCAGGTGAAGCGTCCAAGTGCGTTTCAGGGATGGCTGCCTATTATTCCTCAGCGGTGGAAGCTTAGTGAAAGCATGGGAATGCTCACCGCTCTCGTCTTTAGTGCTGGTTATTGATTTTCCAGTCTTAAGGCCAGACGGTGTGGTTTCAAAGCAGCATCTCCAGCCGCAGAACTCGAGTTTGCGGTAAGGACCTGGCATCGGTGCGGCTGCACGCCTGTTATGGGTCAATGTCTTTCTTGTCACTCTCTCCAGTGCTCAAAGGTCTTCTTTGTGCTCAAGTGTTTCAGACAAGGTACTTTTTTTTTTTTTTGCGATCAGAGTGTATATTTACCATCATTATCAATCCATTTACCTGTGATTGGATACAATGCATGGATGCGTGCAGCAGTGTAGTGCATGCAACGGCTCCCTGCTTTAAATCAAGCGTCCTGATGGCTCTCTCAGTGGCTAATTACAGCAGAATGGCCAGGCTTTGATTGTAGGAAGTGCTGAGGGATGCTGGGGGTGGCAGCAATGCTTGGACAAAGACCCAGCTCTCTGATCAATCAAAGCCCTGACAGGCCTGTCCTGTTAGGCCGTTCCTCTGAATCCTGATAAGGCTCATTTAGTGCTTGTTGCACGTCATTGATTTCTTTGATATTTGGTCTCAACAGTTGATGGTCGATGTTTCCTCTACTTTCGGCCCATCATTCAGAGCTTTTCCTCAGGCTCAAGCTCATAGTCTGTCATGCTAATCAGTG
>CM077212.1:2762500-2812500 GCA_039654625.1 Rhinogobio ventralis
GTATGTATGTATGTATGTATGTATGTATGTATGTATTTATTTATTTATTTATTTATTTATTTATTTATTTATTTATTTATTTATTTATTTATTTATTTATTATTTTCCAGAAAACAAGACCCAATTTCACAGACAGGGTTTAGATTAAACCAGGATTAGGCCTCAGTTTAATTTGGAGATTTAAGTATCTTTTTTAACATGCCTTAGAAAAAAAACATCACTGGTGTACATCTTGAGACAAAACAATTGCACTGACATATTTTAAGATATACAAGTACAAGTTGCTTTCAGTTCAGCTCAAACTGGCATTTTAGTCTGGGACTAGTTTAAGCCTTGTCTGTGAAACCGGGGCAAATCTTTTGTTTCTAAAGTAAATGTATTTTGATTTAAGTAAATGTTTATATATTTTACTAAAAAACAAGACAAAAATACATTAGAAAATCATTTTTGTAGTGAATATAAATGTTATACTAAAACATCCTCCTCCCAGACAAGAACAATATCTCATCTGTAATCTGTAGCCCTTTCAAACTGGTGAGTGATGAGCCCCGACTTACATCTTCATGATTTCACCAAACAGAAGATGAAAGACTCTGGCTGGTGACTTTGGTCAAGTTGCTTGATGTGTCTGTAAACAAGGCCTTTCTGTGCTGGTCTCCATGACGGCTCATTCAGATTGACCTGGCCTCCGCCATTGTCCTGAGTCTGGCATTAAGAGGGGGCGGAGACGGCCTGCAGCTACAAGAGGTCCTGACCTCCTGCGGTGACCTTTCACCCTGAGGTCATCTCTACAGAGGAAGTGATCACAGCACGAGCTGCTGACAAAGCCTTAGATCTTTAACCACATGTTCATCTCGTCCAGGAAGCACCTGAATGTTCTGGTATCTTGTTCATTCAGGTAATGCATGAAAATATTGTTTTGGAGTGTACATGCCAAAAATGACAATTATTTGCTATGACAGACCTTGTATATATCCTAAGATAAACCGTTGGCTCATTAATGTTTGGTCACCCACTTGATTCATTGAAACTTGAAATAAATGAACCCAAGTTGCCAGCTATGAAATGTTAGTTTATAAATACTGAGATAAGATTGAGTAAGACTTTTATAAAATGACAGTTATTTAATATGACAGACCTTGTACACTGTAAAAAAAAATATTTGATTATTAAGTTATGACAACATATATTTTCACATTGCTTTAACCATCAAAATAAGTTAAGCATTTTTTTTTATGTTATACAAGATTCACCTCATTTTCTTGAGTTGTCAGTTTAATGTAATTTAAGTTGAAATATCTTAAACATCCAAGTTGATTGTACTTAAAAATTTGAGGCAGCAACATTTTTATTCTTTTTTTTTTTTACAGTAAAAACATTGGTGGTGGCCATAACTGTATATATAACATATACATTTCATATGATGTTAAACTACCAAAAAATGCAGTTTTACCTTAAAATATATTGATAACCACCACAATAATGTACACTAATGTACATTACTGAAAACAAAAATAAGAAACAAAATTATTTATAAAAAATTAAATCATATGTGATGTGTAACGCAGGGACTGGTATAGATTATATGGTAATTCATAATTTTTACTTGCAAAAAACATAAATATGACAGTATTTTACAGTAAAATTATGTTAACACTTTATTTTACAGTGTCATTGTTACATATGTTGCATAATTACATGCAACTAACCCTAAACCAAATCCTAATCCTACCCTAACCCTATAGTAAGTACATGCTGTTAATTAATATTACTCAGTACTTAAATGCATAATTACACTGTAACACAGACACCTTAAAATAAAGTGTAACCAGAATTACTTATAATGTAATAAATATTATGCAGTTCTTCACCGTACATGACAAAATAACTTACAGTTAACCAATTACTATTATTTTACAGTGAACAAAGAAGATAAGATGTTGTCTATTGCTCATAAATATTCTGTCACCCACACATTGCAAAATATATTTAACACAATATTTTCCTTTTGGGAGTAAACCAGATTTTTTTCACTTCATTTAAATTTATAAGAATCAACCGAATGGAAATCTTTTTTTTTCTCCTTGGTGGGGGCAGTTTTATGGCTACAAAAACAGAATTTGTGGTTTCAACGGTTGAGGTTTGATGCAAAAGGCTGTGGAACCTTTTATGCAACCTGGCGTCCAGGAGCCTTAAATAAATATTTGGCTTTCCACCCTTTTGAGCCTTTTAGCCTCTGCTAAGGGAAAAGACTGAGCTCGAGAAAAAAAAAAAAAAATCAAGGTCAAATGTCCTGTGCGGGCCAGCTGCCAGGTCTATTTCATAACTACTAACACACGCATGTAGAGCCCACCTAGAAAAAAACAAAAAAACATGCACGCACTCACACATGAACGCATACACACACTGGACATGCTTTCTGCAACCAAAAAAACAAAAAAGATATCTTGACCTTGACCGTAGGGAGCTTCTTAAGGGGCAGATCACAGATTAGATCAACGACAGGCTTGAGAGGGTATGTGCGTCAATTCGCTGGGCCGCTGAATTAAACAGGCGGCTGTTTTATCCGAATTGCGTGATTGTGACTGTGTTGCTCAAGCATAGACAAGCCTCCCCACTGACAGCGCTGTTACGTGTCCTTCGGGATCAGATAGAATCTGCGTACCACAGCCCGAGCATTGTTCACAGACGTGTTTTGCTTCCATTGAGTCATACGGCGCTGGTAGCACTTTGAGGTGTTGTTGCCTCATGAGTGATTTCAGATTACGGGTGACACAAACCCATATCTGCAAGAAGAATAAGCAATGGCTTCTTGTTTAGGAACCCTTTGGGCCCTATTTTATCGATCTGAGCGCATGGTCTAAAGCACACGGCGCAAGTGCACTTAGGGCGAATCCACTTTTGGGGAAAAATGGTGGCGAAAAATGGTAAGGGCGCCTGGCGCATGGTCTAAAAGGGTTGTTCCTAGTCTCTTAATGAGTCATGGGTGTGTTTTGAGCGCAACGTGCAATAAACCAATCACCCTTTAAAAGCCAGTTGCGCTCGCACCATGCCGGAATTTGCAAGAAAGAAATACTTTTATTTTTTATATTTAACAATGTGTGTTTGCTGCTGTGCGTCCCTGTGTGTGTAATAAGCAGAGTGTACGTGTGTTGTGCACCGCCTATAGGCTCATATTACTAACACACCCTTTACAATAAATATTGCGCTATTGACTTTAGAGCAGGTTTGTGTTGGTCAATGGCGCAGTCGTTTTCAGTTCCTCAAAACAGCAACGCTCCAACAATGCTCCTGAACACACACCTGGTGTTCAGACCAGACGCCCATGGGTGAACAGATGCGCCAGTGCATTTGATATTTAAACAACGTGGAGCTAGACGTGAAAATGAGAGCTGCGTCGGGCTGAAACTAGCAAAAAAACACTTGAGTAAGCCTGCCGTCACATTGCGCCGGGTGTATGATAGGGCCCTTTAAGTCAATGAAGTGGTTTGCTTTTGCAGAAAATGGGGCCGTTGTTATGTGGTTACAGTATAGTAGAAAAACATGGACATGTGTGGCGTAGGTCATGTTCACTTTTGAATAGCATGTGTAATCTACAGACTCATACAAAATCACAGAATTCAAATTTTCATCTCCTACTCCATTCATATTTATTCATTAAATACTTTTAATTCGATTAGAAGTAAGAATGTAGCATAATATAGGCTACTACATTTCTACAAGCTACTAATCTATATGTTTCCATTCTGCATATTTATGCAGAAAATGCATAAAATCACTCAATACGTATACATTTTAAAGGGGTGGTTGATTATGATTTGACTTTTTTAACTTTAGTTAATGTTGCTGTTTGAGCATGAACAACATCTGCAAAGTTACGACGCTCAAAGTTCAAAGCAAAGGGATATATTTTCTTTTACAGAAATCGCTTTTTAAGGACTACAACAAACGGCTGGTAGGGACTACAACGAGCTTCTTCACGGGTTAGTGACATCACTAACCCTAACAACCCGGGAACATGTTGAGAAGAGGAAGAGTTGTTGTAGTCGAGCACATTTGGGAGTCGCTCAAGCTGTCGCATTCGTCTTTCACATTTATTGCAATAGACTTTGTCGGCGTCGTGTCATAGCTGGGGGTGTGGCGTATACGCCTTTGTCTTTTGGCTTGCTCAGTTGGGGACACTTAAATTTCAACTATAATACTGATCTGCCCGCATTGACACTATATGATAACTGAAATGAGCTGGATGACATCACTGCTTTCTCCAGAGCGGCTGCACAGCCGAATCAAATTCTGTTCATTATTTTCCTGTTTAACACTGTGAAGCTGCTTTGAAACAATCGGCATTGTAAAAAGCGCTATATAAATTAAGGTGACGACTTGATACATATAGCCTACGTAGAATTACTTCAGACGCTCGACAGAGCAAGATACATAGAAAACTGAGCCGTATTGGGTGGGATTGTCCGTACAGTATCTGTGACTGGACAAACGACCCAACGCAATGGCCAGAGGTGTCATTTTCTCGTCAAAATACATGCTGTTCCCCCAAATATCAGACAACATAAGACATTTATTCAGTGTTCCTGAATTGAATGGATTTAAAATATGTATTACATTTAACGTTTTAAAATTATCATAAAACTTGTCTTGTGCTATATGGATATTTTTCTGGATATGCCGTGTGCAATGCAAAGTTTGCTTGGGCTAGACTATAAACATGAAATGCTCAGAGTCTAATGTTAAACGTTAATTTACCGCAGTACCACGTTTAACAAACATTTGTCAAAAGCGTATGATGAGCTGTTAGGCATCAATGACACGTTTAGATAAAGTTTAGACATCCATCAGTCTTCTGTTGTCTTGCATGCATGTAGCATTATCTGTTTATTTGTTCGTTTTTCTTACAGCCATGCACAAATTAATTAGTTCAGAATGTACATTTTACAAAGCAAATTTGGAGTTGACATGTTAGTGTCACAATATTATATTTCAAATTACTGACAATAGCAAAGTTTTTTATTTGCTTTTTTTATAGCAACCGTCTTCATCAAAAGACTGGGTGACTTATGAAGGCTATTATGTTTGGGGGAACATCATGCATTTTTAAAAATGTATTTATTTATTTATTTTTATTGACAGACAGACATACAGACCATAATAGTGCAGTAACCAACAATCAAGTAATTCCATAATTCCAGAAGTGAAATAAAAGTGTGTAAATGTATAAGTGTGTTTACGGGTGGGTGTGTGTGTGTATGCATGAGCATAGTAACCATTTATTATTTATTATATTATCATTACCATCCTTATTACCATCACCACCATCACTCCTCATCACCATCATACCGCCATCATTGTATTAGTCAGTTTTTTTTTTCTATGTAATGATTAGCATTGTCACCACTTTCAATGGATCAATTAATTTCAGATAGTAAGATAATAATATAAGATAATATAAGATAAGATAACCATCCCCTCACATCTTTTCAGTCCCTATACTCTCCTATACTTTTTTTTTTTTCGGTTGTATGTTATGTGTAGTGTCTGAGGTGCATTAAAAGAAGGGGGACATCGTGCATTTTTATGAAGGTATTTTTGGTGCAAAACAACTGAACACGTGTGAGAGTGGAATTTGTAGCTGTAGAGCATATCCACACTAGACTGGGTAAACCCAGCCCGATCTGCCGGCGATTTGATTTCAGGCTGGAAACCTGTACATCTTTTTATCCTGCTTCTGTTACAAATTTGCGGGAACCAATCACAAACCGGCTTATCCACCTAGCATGCTATTGGTGGGTTTAACACGATGATGGATAGAGAAGCGATGGATCGTTGGTCTGATTGGTTGAAGGACAATTCAATTTTGTACAGAGTTATTTGAACTATGCTCGTTGATCACGCCTCTTGTGCAGTAGAAAATACAGAGCAGACTCCCCAGACCAATGTTCAATCTTGGTCTGGTGATAGCCAGACAATATCCACACGTGTATCAATACATTTGAAGTCACCAAGAAAAATCTCTTAGGAGTTGTAAACGTGTAGACACAACAGTTACACCTTCACACATTCTTCACTGCAGGTGCACAAATCCTATTCTACGAATCACACATGAAGAAACTCGCACGCTCACATTTTTGCTACAGTTGCTGCAGTGAATATGGTGCAAAACGCATTCACACACCCGTATCAAAAATGTGAAGTCACGGACAAATTTTGCACATCCGCAAATTAATATGTGAATTCATGAATTACATCAAGTCTTGAGAGTTGCACACTTGTAGAATATTTGGTCACAAATGGATTACTTTTCTTGGATATTTTTCTAACACAATCACAAGTCCAATTACTACAACTGCTTGAATCTGCTGCTACGAGTCTTTTATAAGCACCAAGTTTCCGTACGAACGGAACGTACCAATTATCTGCGCAGCATGACTGAAGCCCGGTTTATTTAATTGTGTATGCATGGCATGCGAATCACCATAAACTCTGCGCGCATTCACCAGCGCGCTCCAAAAGTGTGATGAGATTTGTGCGAGCCGTTCCTATCGCGATGCTGAGAAAACATCATCCTGTGTTGTTGTGAACATGGCGGCGTGACCGATGCTTGCGGTGGCCTCTGCTGACACTACCGACAGTTTTTCAGTGCTATAAATAGTTTCGTCCTTGCCATCTAAAGCAAATGGGCAAAAATATGTTTATAACCGCAATTTTCTACTGGACATTAGAAAACGCAGCGGTAACAGTAGACCGAAAATTGGCTTAGCAAGCTTAGACTTCTACGGCAAGGCTGCACAGAGGCGACCCCGGATTTGCGTGGTGCCATTGCGGTGAGGAAGTATTACCGCCGACGTTGTGACAGGACACGTAAGCGGGGGAAGAGAGGAGGTGTTAGTGCTAGGCTAAGGGCTAACCCCAGCTAGTTTGCTGTTCCCTCTGTCCTGATGGCAAATGTTCGCTCATCGGACACTAAAATGGATTACATCAGCATGTGGAGATCGCTACAGCGTGGAGTAAGGGACTGTTGTGTCTTTGTTTTTACGGAGACGTGGCTGACAGACAAAATACCAGACTTTGGAATTGAGCTAGCGGGGCTAACACCCCACAGAGCGGACAGAGAGATGTCAACATCGGGTAAGCTCCGTGGAGGAGGCCTGGCCGTTTACATAAACAATTTGTGGTGCTGTGATGCTAGGATGATTTCTAAATTTTGTTCTCCTGATGTGTATATATGACTGTAAAATGCAGACCTTTTTATTTACCACGTGAATTGGTAGCAATTTCTATCACTGCAGTGTATGTTCCCCCAAACGCAGATGTAAAGCAGGCGATGGGAGAACTTTTTAACACTCTGAGTCAGCTACCGACAGCACATCCTGATGCATTTCATATTGTTTCTGGGGACTTTAACAAGGCTAACCTAATTTTTACCAGCATGTTACATGTGCAACAAGAGGGAATAATACACTGGATCATTTATACACAAATATCAAGAATGCATACACTGCAGCCCCGTTACCTCACATTGGCAGCTCTGATCACCTGACTATCATGCTGAAGCCTGTATACAGGCCCAGAGTGAGAAAGGAGCCAGCAGTGGTCAAGGACATTAGAGTGTGGCCACAAGAGGCATTCCCATTCTTACAGGGCTGCTTTGAGTGCACACAATGGAGTATCTTCAAGGAGGCAGCAACATCTGGGGACTGTATAGACTTTGAGGAATATACAGAGACTGTGTTGGGGTTTACCAGTAAATGCATTGATGATGTAATGGTAACAAAAACTGTCAAGTTGCGTCCCACAGACAAGTCTTGGCTTACATCAAAGTTTCGCTTCTTGCTGAGGCTACGTGATGCTGCATTTAGATCAGGTGACATTGAAGAGTACAACATAGCAAGGAACAACCTGAAAAGAGGAATCAGAGAGGCAAAAAGAGAGTATGGGAAAAAATTGTCCAGCGATTTTAATGACACCAAAGACATTAGGCGCTTATGGCAGGGATTTCAGACTGCGGACAACAGAGCAGCACAATGGCGGGCACTGCCTCCCACCAACCAGGCATTCCAGCTGACGGCAGACAGCGTGAGGAGGGTCTTTTTAAATATCAATCCTCGGAAGGCTGCTGGTCCAGATCACATCCCAGGTTGTGTGTTGAAGGAATGTGCAGAACAGCTGAAGGATGTCTTCACAGACATATTTAACATCTCCCTCAGCCAAGCCAGAGTGCCTATCTGTCTCAAAAGTGCCACCATAATACCTCTGCCCAAGACATCAAACCCAGCCTCCATGAATGACTACCGTCCTGTAGCCCTGACCCCTATAGTTATGAAATGTTTTGAGCGGCTTGTCATGAATTACATCAAGTCTTGTCTCCCAACTAGTTTGGACCCTTTGCAGTTTGCATATAGAGCAAACTGTTCTACGGAGGATGCCCTATCTACTATGCTTCACCTCACTCTGACACATCTGGAAAATAGGAACACTTACGCCAGGATCCTGTTACTTGATTTCAGCTTAGCATTTAAAACAATCCTGCCACAACAGCTTGTTGAAAAGCTGTTGTTGCTGGGTCTGGATACCGGCATGTGCAGATGGATATTGGACTTTTTGACGGAGAGACAGCAGACAGTCAGAATGAGTAGCATAATGTCTAAGACGATCACAGTGAGCACAGGAGCACCACAAGGATGTGTAATGAGTCCTTTACTGTTTACATTGCTGACACATGACTGTTCTGCTAGTTTCAACACCAACCATAAAGTTTGCCGACGACACCACAGTTGTCGGCCTCATCACTAACAATGATGAGTCGGCTTATAGAGAAGAGGTGGAGCAGCTGACAGCGTGGTGTAAAACACACAACCTTGCCCTAAACACCAACAAGACCAAGGAGATGGTTGTCGACTTCAGGAGGACCGGTCATAGGCACCATCTCCCATTGACCATCAGCGGCTCTGAGGTGGAGAGGGTACACAGTGCCAAGTTCTTGGGGGTCCATTTGACGGATGAGCTGACCTCCAATGTCAACACCACAGCTGTCATCAAGAGAGCTCAACAGCGCCTTCATTGTCTCCGTGGTCTGAGGAAGGTGGATCTCTCTATCCCAGCCATGACAATGTTTTATAGAGGCCCTATTGAGAGTATTCTCACTTATTGCATCTCTTCCTGGTTCGGTAATTGCACAGCAGAGGAGAGTCGCAAACTAAATAGGATAGTGAGAACTGCTGAAAAAAACATTGGTGCGTCTCTGCCACGTCTGCAGGACATCTACACCGAGTGCTGCGTGCGCAGTGCGAATACTATCTTAAAGGACCCCACTCATTACTCTCATGGCATGTTCACACTTCTGCAGTCCGGTAAAAGATACAGAAGTATCAGATCAAGGACTGTTAAACAGTGTTTTTCCCGCAATTATCAGACTGCTCAATCAGAGAATGTGAACTGCATTTAAGAGATGGTTCTTTTAATACTCTTCTTAATTTAGAATTATTTATTCATTCTATTTTTCGTGTACTTTAGCTTATTTATTGATATTCTTAATATTATTTTTTATCAATTGTTTGAGTGGTGGATGTGTGAAACACAATTTAGTTTTTTTTATGTGGCACATAGAAAAAGGACAAATAAAAGGAATCTGAATCTGAACATAAAATAAGCGTTTTAAACTACTCATGGCCACCTTTACTAGAATTCACATTCTATTGTATTTATTATGGTAAATGTTCATGAACTTGTTGTAGAATTTATAATAGATTATCAGTTAAGGGGATAGATTTTTCACTAAAGATTCATATTAGGCTACAACTGTGGCATGTTGTGGCTATAGTTTCTATGTGTAGCTATTTTTCATAACAAATGCTATAGATAAAAAAAGTTAACATTGGCCTTAGCATGCTAATGAGGAGATATCAGTGGTCTCACCTGTAATTATTTGTAACAAATGCTACAGTTAGGCTAAACAATTACAAGAACTGTTACTTTTTCATAAGTACAAGTTAGAATCAAGAGCTTTAAAGTCTGGACCTTCTTGAATTATTGACTCAACTATTGGTTTTCCATGTGTAGGTGCGTTTACCTTTCCATGGTAAAATGTGCTCTGCTACTAATGACAGATATTAGGAAAAACCTGGCAGATTTTGAATATAAGAACATTTTATATGTATAATTCTGGTTTTAGGTGCTTAAATAATATAAAATACAGGCAGTTTTTAACCAACTTTGCATTTGGGTGATAGCACAAAAGATTTTGCAAAAATAAACCTTAAACGGTTCACTCTGCAACCCCCCAATTATTATTGATGCAGTCAAAAAGTCTCCAACTGCTTTTGCAACCAGAAGCTTTAGCTTAGCTTTGGCTACCTGAAAATAAGGAAAGTACTGGGGATGTATTTTATTTTATTTCAAATTCTCATGTATTAATACTCTTTTCAGCTATGTTAAAGGAACACGGCAACTTTTTGGGACTTTAGCTTATTCACCGTATCCCCCAGAGTTAGATAAGTCCATACATACCATTTTTATCTCCGTGCGTGCCATAACTCTGTCTGACGCACCCACCGCTAGCCTAGCTTAGCACAAAGACTGGAGGTAAACGGCTCCAGCTAGCCTACTGCTCAATAAATGACAAAATAACGGCAACATTTTCCTATTTACATGTTATGATGTGTGTAATTACATCGGGTACTAAGACCAACGGAAAATGAAAAGTTGCAATTTTCTAGACCGATATGGCTAGGGACTATACTCTCATTCCTGCGTAATAATCCAGGAGCTTTGCTGCCGTACCATGGGTGCAGCGGCGTAATGATATTATGCAGTGCCTGAAAATAGTCCCCAGCACGCTCTCTGTGCAAGCAGGTTGTCACGTTGGTTATGTTGACGGAAGTTAGCCTGTTTTCTGTGCAAAGTTCCTTGATTATTACGCAGGAACGAGAGTATAGTCCCTAGCCATATCGGTCTAGAAAATTGCAACTTTTAATTTTCCGTCGGTCTTAGTACACGATGTAACTATACACATCACAACATGTAAATAGGAAAATGTTGGTGTTATTTTGTCACTTATTGAGCAGTAGGCTAGCTGGAGCCGTTCTTTGTGCTAAGCTAGGCTAGCGGTGGGTGCGTCAGACAGAGTTATGGCACACACGGAGATAAAAATGGTATGTATGGACTTATCTAACTCTGGGGGATACGGTGAATAAGCTAAAGTCCCAAAAAGTAGCCCATATTTACATATTCATCTAAACATTGTTCTCATCAGCGTCGACGGCATCAGATAAAACCGCTGCTCACGTATTTCAAACTTCTTTTTACCCCAAATCGAAGAATGAAAACATTGCTGTGAATATATCAGGGCCTTGACACATGAACGGGAACTAAATTGAGCTGAATAAAGACAATATTGCCTTCTTTAGAGCTGCTGATAGTTGAATTTAATTTGTTTCATAATTGATGAACTTTACAGCATTGAAAGTTTTTGAACTGAATTGAGTTGAATATTGTCTTCTGCAGAGCTGCATTACAGCTGAATTGAATGTGTATCATAATTGTACAACATTAACACTGCTATTTGGTTGTTTATTACTGTGCAGCACATGATCCTTCAGAAATCATTTTAATATGATCATTTTATGCTCAAGAAACATTTATGATTATTATCAATAGTTGTGTAAAACATTTTTTTTAGGATTCTTTGATGAATAGAAAGTTCGAAAGAACAGTATTTATCTGAAATAGAAATCTTTTGTAACATTGTACTACCGTTCAAAAGTTTTGGGTCGGTAAGAATTTTTATTAATTTTTTTGGGGAAAGAGCTTAAAGAAGTGAATACATTTATTCAGCAAGGATGCATTAAATTGATCAAGTGACATTATAGACATTTAAAGCTTTATATTTCAGATAAATGCTGTTCTTTTGAACTTTTTATTCATTAAATAATCCTGGAAAAAATTGTACACAACTGTTTTCAACATTGATAATAATCATAATGTTTCTTGAGCAGCAAATCCTCATATCAGAATGATTTCTGAAGGATCATGTAACTCTAAAGACTGGAGTAATGATGCTAAAAATACAGCTTTGATCACAGGAATAAATTACATTTAAACATATATTCAAATAGAAACCAGTTATTTTAAATTGTAAAAATATTTCACAATAATACTGTTTTTGCTGTATTTTGTATCAAATAAATGCAGCCTTGGTGAGCAGAAGAGACTTCTTTAAAAACATAAAAAATCTTACCGTCCAAAAACTTTTGACCGTTAGTGTATATATATAATTTTATTCTGTTTTTCTCCTTTCACAGAAGCGCTGCATGTGCGTAATGTGACGATATGTGATGTTGTCCATGCTGATATTTGCACGTAAAAATAATAATAATGTGTGACAGACATTTATCTATTCTAATTTAATTAGAGTAGATTTATCTGTCAGGATAAATAACTATTATTAGGGACAATAACTATTATCAGGATAATAATAATAATTATTATTATTATTATTATTACTATAATTATTATTGCTACTGCTTATAGATTTCCTAATACCTGCCAGTACTCCGACTCTGCCACTAGGAAAAGTGTGTACGTCTGCTCAGACCCTGACGTGGCGGAAAGCACTTTTCCACGTCAAAGACCATTTTTATAAATATGAACTTTGCCGTGGATTTCAGCGTACGCACACTCTAAGATCAAACCTGTGCGTACATTCTCTGATTTATAAATGAGGCCCCAGGATCAGGTAATCCATCTTACTTTTGTGCCAGTTTTTCAAAGCAAAATTGGATTGGATCCCCCTGATCCAGCTACACACTTTTTCAGATTATCAAGTCTGGATTACTAGTGCTCTACGGAGCCCCTAAAGGGACATGGTGATGGAAAAAATATGAGATGGGGAAAAATAATATGTCAATGTTTTTGCGTTGGTTTCGCATAGTGTTCACCAGAGAAACTTTGCATTCACTCACACAGAACTTTTGACTGGTTCATCTCTTATGATTGTGCAATGTAGTTTACAAACAGTGATAAAACAATTTAAATTACTGTTTTTTTTTTTGTTTTTTTTTATATTTGCAGCTGTTTGGGGATTATTTTATGGCGCCAAAATCTATTTTTTACTTTACTGTATATACGCTAACGACAGGCTTAATAGGTAGTCTAATAATGTCTACTTCTAATTTATTACTTTAACAGTTAAACTAATCAAGGGCAAAATAAAATAAAAATGATGTGTGTGTATATTACAGTTGACCAGCTTTAAAGTTTTAAAATGCTTGTTCCTGAAATCCAGCCTTGCTGAGATCAGTATAATCCAGATTTTTTTGGATCAAAGGTATCCCAATCTTACAAAAAAGTTTTGAACAACACAAACTGATGATTTGATCCAGATCTAATTGGGATCTAATCCGATTTCAGAATCCTCTTTTTCTTTTGAACAACCCATTCCGATAGCCGATCAGATTACTTTTGAACAACTGGCCCTAAAAGTGACTTTTTCATGCACTCGCTCCCCTTCGACTCTTTATCACATGCCCTCTCGCTCACAGGGTCTCATTGCTCATTAATGTCTGGGGTTAACGAGCTGTGACCGTCCTTGGCTGGACGTAAGCTAAAGATGTATGGACAGAATCCTCATCCCCTCCGGCTCCTTTCTAACAAGAACGTCTGCTTTGTGCGCCACCTCCGTACCTGCGGGGTCACATGGTTCACAGCGGTGAGCCTGGAGACACCATGGAAGCATGATTTACACTTGCATAACTGCAGATTTAAGAAGTCGTATTTATATCAGAGCTAAAGCCTGTAAAAATGCCGTGGGGTAAGAAGCTTGGTCAGTTTGGCTCCCGACCATGAGGCGATTACCTCGATTTCCTATGCAAAACAGCAATAATTTTCCTCCTGTTGAAGCCACACAAACTAAGGTCAACAAACCCGCTGACCACTCTGACATCAGCAGCGGGCCACCTCGAAGAGTGTTGCCGCAAACTATTGACCGGCCGCCGGGCATCAAGATCTTTTTATCATCTCCTGTTTCTGCTTATGTATCATATTTATTGATGGCACGAAGGTGCGACACTTATTTAACGGAATTAAAAACAAGCAAATGTCCTTTTTAGCAAGTCGCTATTTCGGTTACAGCCCTATTTATTCCACAAGCAATTTAAACACAGCAGCACCACCCTCCTGAGCAAACCTTCTTCTGCCCTCAGCAAACAAATAGGCTTGGCGGAGAAGGTCCGGTGGTCCGATGCTGGTTTAGATGGTGTTGTACCTGGATGGAGGAATTCTTTTGAAATCTAAACTGTCACAGGAAAGATTTCACGGCTTTAATCAGCAGCCAAGGCTTGATGGGGCTTGAGTTGGCTGGCGAGGGGCGGTGAAGGGCGAGCGGTGAGGCTAACTGGCCTTTCGCCCAGTCCCAATGTATGTGTGCGTGTTTGTGTTTGTGATATAAGTGTAGCGCTCAGGCTCGTAGGTGCTTCAGGTATATAGAGTGAAAGCCAACTTCAGCAAAACCCTGCTTTGAGGAGCCATCACACCTGATGAATGAGACCATTGATAAACGTGTGTGGCATACAATCTGGCACAACATCTGCAAAAAAATTATGTTAGACCACAGGGCGAAGAGGGAGATAAATAGTGTACAGTTGATTTTTTTTTTTTTTTTATTAAAATTTAATTTAATTTATATTTTCATTTCCTCTAATATGCTAAAAACGACTGACTCAGCATATTGATGGTGACTTTCAAACATGTAGGTTTTTACTTAATGCAGCTCTTGATGAAGTCTGCTAGTCTTGAATACTTTTCTTTTTATTCAGTTATATAAACCATAGTAAACTCAAGTATTTTGTGCTTTTCCCCCCAATACATCTCATATAGCATACTAAAAAAAAAGTAACTTTTTGTCTAACAAAGGTAAGATACATTCACAGGATATACAAAAAGACACAAAAAATATTGTTTAAAAAAAAATCTAAATTAAGTGAGTTTATGCCGAAAATTAAAACTTAAAGGGAAAACAAGTTTATTTTTGCAGTGCATCAGGTTCTCAACTATGACAGATTCACCGATCAGGCATAACATTACGTCCTAATATTGTGTTGGTCCCCCTGCTGCCAAAACAGCCCTGACCCGTCGAGACATGGACTCCACTAGACCCCTGAAGGTGTGCTGTGGTATCTGGCACCAAGATATTAGCAGCAGATCCTTTAAGTTCTGTAAGTTGCGAGGTTGGGCATCTATGGATCAGACTTGTTTGTTCAGCACATCCCACAGATGCTCGATTGGATTGAGATCTGGGGAATTTGCAGGCCAAGTCGTTGTTGTGCTCCTCAAACCATTCCTGAACCATTTTTGCTTTGTGGCAGGGCGCTCCTGCTGAAAGAGCCACAGACACCAGGGAATACCGTTTTCATGAAAGGGTTTACATAGTCTGCAACAAAGTAACATCCACATGGATGGCAGGACCCAAGGTTTCCCAGCAGAACATTGCCCAAAGCATCACACTGCCTCCGCCGGCTTGCCTTCTTCCCATAGTGCATCCTGGTGCCAAGTGTTCCCCAGGTAAGCCACGCACACGCACCCGTCCATCCAAGTGATGTAAAAGAAAACGTGGTTCATCAGACCAGGCCACCTTCTTCCATTGCTCCGTGGTCCAGTTCTGATGCTCACGTGCAACTGTTGGTGCTTTCGACGGTGGACAGGGGTCAGCATGGGCACCCTGACTGGTCAGCGGCTATGCAGCCCCATACGCAACAAACTGAGATGCACTGTGTATTCTGACACCTTTCTATCAGAACCAGCATTAACTTCTTGAGCAATTTGAGCTCCAGTAGCTCGTCTGTTTGATCGGACCACACGGGCCAGCCTTCGCTCCCCGTGTGCATCAATGAGCCTTGGCCGCCCATGACCCTGTCGCCGGTTCTCCACTGTTCCTTCCTTGGAGCACTTTTGATAGATACTGACCACTGCAGACCGGGAGCACCCCACAAGAGCTGCAGTTTTGGAGATGCTCTGACCCAGTTATTTAGTCATCACAATTTGGTCCTTGTCAAACTCGCTCAAATCCTTACTCTTGCCCATTTTTCCTGCTTCTAACACATCAACTTTGAGGACAAAATGTTCACTTGCTGCCTAATATATCCCACCCACTAACAGGTGCGGTGATGAAGAGATAATCAGTGTTATTCACTTTGCCTGTCAGTGGTCATAATATTATGCCTGATCGGTGTAGATAGATGCCTTTTGGATTTCAGTGTTTCAATTTACTAAACCACGATCATTCTTGCTGCAAGTGAACCTGTATTTAATGTAGTCTAGGTTGTGTTTGCTTTTACCTTGCATAGTTTTATACTAGGTTTTGCATTTCACACAAAGTGTCCATATGTTGGCATCTGCCTAATTTGACTAGCTTTGTCCACATGAGGGATGAGTTAGCAGTCAAATATAGACTTTGGGTGTATGAGCTTAGACGTCCTCTATAAAAGATATGGGAAAAATGTCCTCATCATTTTAAAGCTTGATAAGCCTGCCTATTTTGCTATCATAACTATGTGTTATTATATGGTTAGCTGCATTTTATTATTTGCATTTATCATTGTTTTCCCTGCTGCACAACCCCATCGGAACAGAACTACGACCCATTTTTTGGGGGTTAAAAAAACTACATTTCCATGTTGTTACTGTCACATTAGTGTATACATAGCAATACCCACATTATTATGCATGCAAGTTTAGTTCTTGTTTCATCTGATAATGAACATCAAAATGATGTAGTTACAGATTGATGTGGCCCACAATTTAAATCCAGTTGAACGTGGATGTAATTTTCTCTGACAGATGCATTTCTCAGGCTAAGTAGACCAGTTTAGGCAGACAAGGGAAAAATGAAGCAACTGCAGTTCAGCGTCAGCCAGAGAAAAGCTCTCCATATTTATTTTGCCTTTCAGGAAACTCTGCGTTCTTGTAAGGTGGATTAAGGAAGTCAATATTTAGTCAGCGGCAAGACAGAGCCTATATCTTGTGGAGGATGAGTCACAAAATACTTTGAGTCACCCTTACACAAGTGACTGTAATATTACATACTGTAAGTGAATGGGAGTGATGGATTCCCTTAAAGAGATAGTTCACCCAAAAATGAAAACTCTGTCATTAATTACTCTCCCTCGTGTCATTCCAAACCCGTAAGACCTTCGTTCAGCTTCAGAACAAACAAGTACTTTATTCAACAAGTTTCCGTTGTAAATAGTACAGCGCTCTTATCTACGGCAGCCGATGCGGTTCACATGAGCACCACGACGCATGCGCGGGAGCTGCACTGTATTGTAAACAGTGTAGGAGTCTGGCACAGGCCAGAATGAAATTGTTGAATAAAGTCATTATTTTTGTTTGTTTTATGAGTAAATGACGACAGAATTAAACAATTTTCAAGAGAATCTTTGCGACTGTTTAAGTTTGTTGCAAAGTCTATTTTACTTTTGAAAATGCAGAATGAGGAACGTCTCTAGACTGTCCAATCATGGGACATCTACCTTCATCACAAGCAACATCCCTCAGTTGGGGCATCTCATTATCATCCCCTAGCCCATGGATGTGAATTTAGTGCTTTAACCTCGCACCCTTGGCTCTGTAATGCTTGCAGACGGCTGTCTGTGTTTTCTTCATTTGTCAGGGTCCGGACAGGAAGCTGATGACTTCAGTTGTTGTGATGCATGCATAATGAACCAGCGTGCACAATGGCCCACCTGTGAGCAACAAAGATGCACTCTTCTTTGGCTTGGAGGTGCCCTCTCCAGCCCATTGTCCCGCTCTACAGATTCGACCCAGCTGCGTGGGCGTCCGGCCTCCATGGGTATTCATGTGGCCAAGAGTCAGAGCGTCAGTGAAAGGCGAAAACCGTGATTGTGCTCCCTCCCCCACAAGCCATCCC
Source organism: Rhinogobio ventralis (assembly GCA_039654625.1). NCBI lineage: Eukaryota > Metazoa > Chordata > Actinopteri > Cypriniformes > Gobionidae > Rhinogobio > Rhinogobio ventralis. Next base: position 2,780,430 of record CM077212.1, read on the forward strand.
CGCACCCCAAGAAAGAGCTCTTTATCTGGGCCTGAAATCACGGCCAACCAGCTGTGTACAAATGTGTGGAGCTTGCGTTTTTTAGGGAACTCAGCTGTTGTTTTGTACTGAAAGACGAGCTTCCATCACACTTGCAGAAAACACTAAACGATATTGGATGTTCGTGTTGGCTCCCTGGAAAAGATCCATGATTTTCCGCAAGGCGTGTGCACATGAGCCGTCTCAGTACACCACTAAATCTGGGAGATTTCAAAACGATCATGGCATGTGTCAAAAATCAACCAGGTTTGTTCAGTTGCTAAATTATTGGACTATACAGAGCAGTATCAGTCCAAAACCGTCTTTTGACATTTTCCGTTTCGGTAACACTTTACTTAAAGCATTTATGCATTATAAAGCTATTCAAAATGTGCAAAAGGTGTTTGCTAACAAGTGTTTAAACAGGACTAAAGGTGTCTAAAAGGTTGTCAGGGACACTAAACAACATCCGCCGAACTAGTTGCTTTCACAGCCTTGTTGTATTTATAATCGGCTCTTACTCTAACTTTCAGAGAATTTTTTTTAAAATAACGACTGAAAGAGTTTAATGGTGAAGTTGTATGTGAAGTCATGTGACCATGGTGTAGTTTATTTATAGCCTAAAATTTGTAATAATCATAAACTTTTGTTGGTCACAGAGTTTCTTTTTTGCAATAATCCAAAAGCCAATGGAAAAATCCTGTTGGGTTTTTATCGAGGGAACCGGGGAGATGCCAACATACAGGTTGGCCTACAAAAATATGTAATTACTGCAGTGAATTAAATGAAATTGAAGTGAAATCTGTCTAGACTGCAGGCAGCACAACATGCAGGGCAGGCGGTTTTGTCAATTATGGTGGGAGTGACTTAGTTTTGTTGCATCATGACATTTGCTTGCAGTGTTGATTTTGTGCAACAGGTGGATTATGACTACAGTGAGTTTCCCAAAAACTGGCATTAGGGTAAATTAATGTGCAGATTAGTTTGCTAGTCAGAAAGCTTCTCTCCTCTGTGAAAAAAACCCCCCACTGCATGGGTTACGCTTTATTTTATGTGTCCGTGTTACAGTGCAGTTATACATTTAAGTACTGAGTAATATTCATTAACTACATGTACTTACTATAGGGTTAGGAATAGGGATTGGTTTAGGGTTAGCTGCATGTAATTATGCATAATTCACTGTTATTACTATAGTAAGAACATGCAGGACACTGTAAAATAAAGTGTTACCGAACACTGGTGAGCAACTCAACAAACAGATATAGAATAGACTACACTTGATGTATGTATAATGCATCATAAAGGTATTCATAATGTATGTTATAATGCCTTATATATCAAAAATAATTGTAACCCTAAGTTGAATTGAATTATAATATCTGCAGATTCCTTGTTACATCTTAAAATGGGAATTTTGCAAGTAACTTGTACACATTTATACCACTTCACTATCATTTATTTAATAGATTTGTTTTCTCATTGAGCATATGCAGATTATAGCAAAATAAGTGTGTAATGATTTAAGGATCCAATAAAATAGTCCAATTGCACAAATGTGTGTTTTGTATGTTGATTTCAAAATTAACATAATTTTTGTATCCCCCTAAAATTTCAATATCGTCTAACACAGTGGCATACTGTGTATCCAGACAACATTACAATATAGTGAACTATATAATAAATGCAGATTTTAACCTTAATTGAACTTAAAACTGAACTGGAAACAATGTGTTTAATAAATGCCAGGTCGAGGGGTGTGACATTTTTATTGGGGCAAGTATTCACTTTGTGTTTTTAAGATAATTTATTACAATATTTGCTGGCCAATTATTTTGTAATAGAATTTTTTACTGAAAAGCCACAACTAAGAAGTGACAAGTGACAACTCACCCCGGTGTCCCCTACATACATACACACATACACATGTATGTATACACACACACACACGTATATAAAAACATATTATGCTAGTCTGAGTACGAGACAGCATAACAATATCAGAATTTTTAATTTTTTTTTTTTTTTTTTGCTCAAGTTTCTGGATGATATTAAACATGTGGCAATGGTTAGAGAGGCGGAAAACAAGCTGAAATAGGCAACCCAATCCCGGGCGGACCATTTATCAGGCTGGCCGCCGTTTTCTTTTTCTTTATGCTGACAAAGTCCAGCATCTCACCTTCCAAATGAAAAGCTAGTAATAGGGCCAGCGGAGGCGAACGGATCAGAGCTTTCAACACACGCCTCACACACAGATGAAACATAGCGTGCAGGGCAGATCCTTAACTAATTGTACTTTGTCTTGTTTTCTTTGTGTCTGAACACTGCAAATTCTATCATTATTAGATGAGCGTTTTACAGTGACAGGCCCCACCAGAGTCCAATTGGTGAAGTTTAATGATTATCCTTTTACTTCTGAGGGTTCTGTTTCTCATGACAATGTGCAGTGATCTGCTTAAACTCATCCACAGGGAAAACCAAAGCCGAGTCTTTCCAGGTCTGTGTGGGTAGTTAGGGTTAAAGAGAAAGCCCTGCAGTTGAGACATCAAGTGCAACAAAAGATGTTCCAATTATACCACGCTCCTTTAAACTGTTCAATTAGCAGGTTTCTATAATAATAAGCAACAAAATGGTTCACATAAACTCACTTGTTATATAATCTTACACTGTTACATAATCATAAGAATCATATCCAGGAAACCTACGTTTCTACATTAGAATTTAGGTTAACACTTTATAATAAGATCCCATTAGTGAAAATGCTCTAACTAATATTTACTAAAAATGAGCAATACATTAATAAATACTGTAACAAATCTTTGTTAACTTTAGTTAATAAAAATACAGCCATTTATTGTTACTTCATGTTAGTTTAAACCCATGAAATAATGTGAACATATACAAATTCTGATTTTATAATTCTTTCAATATCATATTTTCAAAACAAGTAAAACACAACAGCATATATTCAGACAAGATTACTTGAGGTGAATGAATGTTTTTAACGTAAAGATCCCGAAATAATGTTAACATCTACAACTTATGATTTTATTCATTGATTAGTAAATGTTAAAATTAACATTAGAGAATATTAATAAATGCTGTAGTAGTTTTCATTGTTAGTTCATGATAAATAATGCAGTTATCTCATATTAACAAATGGTTCATAATAATTTAGTCACTGTATCAAATAAATACCTAGGGTTGTGTTTGTTGTCTTCTAAGAGAGTCGAAAAATAAGCAGATCTAGTAGTTTTTAAGGCCTTTCTGTATGCAATAATGCTTTCTTTCCACGAAATGCGAAAAACCTCTAGTTTTGTTTCTTCCAGTTGCGCTCTATTTTACTGGCTGCTGTCTTGAGGGCCCGAGTGTGTTTGTTGTACCACGGTGTTGGACTATTTTCTAGAGCAAAGGTGTTTAATGTGCTGTTAATGTAATGTTAAAGTGTTACCGAATTTAGACGAGTCAGTCATTATTGTTTCTCGTGAAAACAAGGTTGTTGTTTGGTAAAGCGTGATTGAGAAATGGCGTTTAGTATTAGGGCAAAATTAGGGCATATTTGCATATATATAGAAATATATAGAGTTTTACACTATTGGCATTAAGTTTATTTTTTTTATTTATTCTGGCCAAGAACTGATCAACACACTCTGAGAAAAGTCAGTAAAAATAAGGCCCATTGTACTGCGTTAATATGAAGGATTTTTCACAATAGATTTTTGACGTGTTTTACTCATATTTTGAATTACGCATTGCATTGAGTTGTGTTTTAGAGGAAATGTCCATAAACTTAAACTGGCAGAAAATTACATGCACCTTTTCCATTTATTTCTTTTTTTCCATATATGCTTTTTTTTTAATTGAGGTGTGAAATCTGACATTGATGATTAGTAATAGTTTAATGTTCTCCCTGCTACTCAAACACAACTCAAAAATGTGACACCAGACATGTGACTGGTTCGTCTTCTACACGCACTCAGTGTGCACATGTGCACCAACTCAACTGTGCAACAGCTTGCATATCAAACTGAATTTTGCAGTTTTCGAATGCTTTTTCCATTTTTGTGTGTAATGTGCATCAGACGGCCCGTGGGCGTGCTGTCTGAGACTGTGCCCCGTCTCCTCTCTCTCAGCTTTTGTGGAAGTATGCATTTGAGTTTGGAACAAAGCCTGGGAATACCAGAATGATTGGTGCATTTGTGCAGTAGTGAAAATTTAAATCTTCAAACCTTTTAAAGACCAATGCATGTACAGTAATCACAATGTCCTCTCGTGAGAATTTGACAAACCCCCGCTAAACGCCTAATGCATGCTGGACTTGTTGATGAGCCAGATTTGCAGGCGTCATTCTGAATAAGTACACTTATGTGAGTGCTAATATTTGTTCCAGATTTCATAATTATATCAATTTCATCCAGACTAAATGCAGACTCAGACGGGTCTTTTGACTGAACTCAATGGGACACCGTTTGAAACTCATTGCACCCCTATAATGGGGAAGTCTGTGTGCCTGCCGACTCTTGGACCCGAGACAAAACCTGCATGGGGTGAGAGAGAAAAGAAGCCAATTAAGCCAATTAGGGATAATGATTTGGAAAATATAATTAATTGTGCAATATAAGAATATGAATCGCTCAATTTAAATTTCAGTTTGTTTATCACAAAATATATTGTATACCTTTAACTTTTAATGCAATATAAATTAACGGTAACACTTTAATTCAATGGTCCAGACACTCTACTAACTGTAAGTAACTTTGTGTCTGCACGTCAACTAACTCTCATTAGAGTATTAGTAGACTGTCTGCTTAATATCTGCTAACACTTTATTGTGATGCTCCCAAACAGACATTATACTGACTATAAGTAACTTTACAAGTACATGTCAAATGATTCTACTAACCCGAACCCTAACAGCTAACTCTACTAATAGTCTACTACAGTCTACTAATACGGTAATGATAGTTAGTTGACATGTAGTTGCAAAGTTACTTAGAGTGTCTAAAGTGGAGCATCAAAATAAAGTGTAACCAAAATACAATTTATATACAATTTTGCACTTTATTTTACAATTATGTGTACTTACAGTGTACTTACCCAAGAAAGTACTGGGTAATATAAGGTGACATGGGTTAAGGTTAGGTTTAGGGGAAGGTTCAGGGTTAGTACCTAGTTATTACCCAGGTATTGTAATAACTACAATAAGTACAGTACATGGGGAACATGGCTGTAAAATAAAGCTACCAAATACTTCACATGTGCTTTAGTTTGTTGGCCAACATATTAACTTTTCAAAGCATGACGAAAGTTAACATAATGATTTAAAATGAACTTTTGTGTAAACAAAGTGTACATAAAACTTAAGTCATTTCATTTTTTAACTTGAATGCTTTTGTCACCATTCAGTGCAATTGCATGAAAAAGTGCAACATTGTTAAAAATTTCACCTTCTGTGTTCCACAGAAGAAAAATAACACTGGTTTGCAATGTCATGAGTAAATAATGTATTTCCATTTTTGGTGAACTAATCCTTTAATGCTGAGTAGGCCTTAGCAGACTATGCATTGCCGCTTTATATTACTCATGATCCAGCCATTCAGCTCCAGCAGGGAAATAAAACAGAAGGAATACCTTTATCAAAATGACAACTTTGACTGAAGCTCTTGAACTTGTTCTCCTAAATCAATGCTTTTTATATTCGGCGTCAAACTCCCCAATATATGCAGGAGACAGATGTCCACTCATTACAACTTCTTTTGACATTTCCTCCTATGGCCCAAAACGTCTCACTGGAGAGTCGTTAGAAACGAGAGTCTGTTTAGTCTCCAGCAAACATCCCGCTCTGATCTGCTGTCAGCTGGATTATGAAGAGCATCATCAGTCACTAAGGACACACGTACACCCACATTCATGAGAACACACTCCAACCACTGACAACATAGTTATGTTCTGCAGATCATTTCTACCATATGGTCCCTTTCAGTTCCTGTTTCATGACTGTAATTTTATTGAGATGCAATCACACCCTGATTAGTTTACAGTTTTTGGAGACTGAGGGCGAATTCACTTTTGCATGTGGTATTCTGTCTAATGTAAGCAGGCACTATCTGCATATTAGATCATTGTTATTTTGAGTGCAAACTTCTATGTACATTTGACTCATTATAGTTTGTAACTTTTTTCACAAAAGTCAGTGCATCGGATGTTTTCTAGACAACGTGGGACCAATAATTAATAATAATTAAACAATAATCAAATGATGAGAAAGTGCATCATGAGTGCACATATACTGTATCCACCAATTCAAGTACCCGGATGCTTTTCAGTCGCACTGAATTATGATAGATTGTGCCATGTGATTTGCATGATTCCTTTTGTGATTTTTAGAGGGTCCAGGATTAAAAAAAATAATTTTCTTTAAAAATGCATTCTGATAAATTTTTGAAATGTAATGCATTATTTAACTAAATAAATAAATACATACATACATAATAAACAAATAAAACAAAACAAAAAATATACATATAGTATATCATGACTTTTTAAATTTTAATTTAAATTTAAAATTATAAACTTACACCACATGACGTTTTACAACCTATAATATAACCTTGCCTTGTTATAAAAAAATATATTAAATTATCTAATATTTTGCAAGACTTATTAACCTTTACACACAGTTATGAATTATATGCACCACTGGACTTTAATTTGGTGAACCTTTTTTAAGTAATTTTAATTACTAAGAAATAATAATAACATATTATGTCCAACTACTCAATAAGGATTTGGTTTTAAGAACATAATCTTAATAATTAAAGTTTTTACTGAGGACAGTTGTATCACCCTGTTATAAACAAACAAACAAACAAACAAATAAATAAATAAATAAATATTAATTCAGAAAACATGTTTTGGTAACACTTTAGGGTTTAATTCTCACTATTATCTAGTTGCTTATTATCATGCATATTACTAGGATATTGTCTGTTTATTAGTACTTATAAAGCACATATTAATGCCTTATTCTGCATGACCATATTCTACATCCATTAATCACCCAATACCTAAACTCAACAACTACCTTACTAACTATTAATAAGCAGTAATTAGGAGTTTACTGATGCAAAAGTCAGAGTTAATAGTGAGAATTGGACACTAAACTAAAGTGTGTCCACAGTTTTTAAATCATTATATGCACTACAATTGCAAGTTTTTCTGAATAGATGATCTAGACCTAGACAAAAAAAAGTGCATCATGATATCAAGATATCAAATGAAAATAAAAGCCCCATCATCAGTGGCATATTTTGTTCGGAGTGAATTCCCCTTTAAACCAGAGCCCTGCATCAGTGAAGGTGACTTTTACTGTCAGGAACAGAGCAGAAAAACCTTATAAGAAGAGATGTAGCGTGCCAGCAGAACCACCCTGAAGACCTCACTCATTACACATGACGATGGTAGTCAGTCTTCTGCTGCAAATTTCCTTTGTTTACACTTCCCGACACAAAAGTAAAGGCCGAGCGTTTCTCACCTTTGCTCTGTGTAGTTTAACGGCACTGTTACCCATCCAGTCGACAGTCTCTCACTTCCTAGCAGAGGGCAGGAGGTCTTGTCGTGCCGGCCTGTAGACATACAACAAAGAGAATACTGCTTTCTGTCTCTTTGCAGGTTGTCACGGTCCTGCTACATTCTGACTGGGTGTCCCAACAGTGAGCCGCCTCTGCTTTCAATAAGCAAACCCCAGTCAGCATTTGGACAATGTTATTGCTGTCATAAACATAACAGAGTTTTAATGTTTAGATGGTGCGTTGTAAGACATTTCGAGGGGGTTTGTACTTCAAATGTTGGAACAAATAAACTGTAAAGAGACTGTAAAGCTGAACCAGCTGTCGGCTGGAGAGCTTTCACTGCCGTAAGACAATAATGGGAATTAATTGTGTAATCCCAAAAGAAAATAAAAATCACAATTGAGATTCTCTTTTTTTCTTTCACATAGACAGCAAATTGAGACCGTTGCCTAAGCAGATGTTTAACTTAATGTTTTATGGCTCTTTTAACATCTGGACATACAATTGGAAATGAGTCAGTTGGCTAATACTGGCACATTTACAATATTAATATGTACTGTCCTTATAAATAAAGTCAAAGCAAACTTGTTAAAATGACATAGAATCTCCTATACACTGTAAAAACTTATATGATCAATAAGTTATGACAACATATATTTTCACATTGCTTTTACATGCAATTTTCAACTTTTTTTTATAATTTATACAAGATTCAACTAAACTTTTTAAGTCAGTTTAATGTAATTTAAGTTGAAATTAAATAATTTAAGACAGCAACTTTTTTTTTACAGAACGTCTCAACAATGTCTCAAATTATTTTTCGAATTTGCAAATAACACAAACATTATTGGAGTTAGCTTTACAAGGAAATACTTTTTCAATCTTTATACTTCCATGTTCCATTGAATATGTTCCATGACATTTATCTGTGAAATTTAGCCATTTCTGAGTGAAAATAGTTTCAAAGTAAATCCTACACCAAACTTTTTTCAGTGTTCTCAGATAAATACCCCATTCATCAGAGATTTCAAAGTAAACGCAAACATTTTTCATTTAATATATACGTTTAGAGATCTACAGACAAAATTCATAATGAAACTTCATTAAGTCTTCTGAGCTATGAAAGAGCAATCTGTGAGCAATTCTTGGGATGTATTGGCATAATATTGGCATTGCATTTTGCCATATTAAACTGTGACAATAATGTCAAAAAATGAACGGAGGGTCTATTTACACCAAGTGCAAATAGCGTGCCTTGTTGGCAAGTGCTATTTGCACTAGCGCCGCCTAACAATGCCTGGTTGGGCCAAAAAAAATGGATATTTCAATGTCTTCAGTAGAGTAGTCAGTAAAGCGTAAGGCTTAAGGATCTTGGTTTTGACAAGTTCGAATCCGCCTTTTGCCGAGCTCGCTCTTCTCCCTTTTCCCATCACATATCACATCGGAAAGGCATTTACTTTCAATAAAAATTAAGAAAATTTTCTAAAAGTGGAAATAAAGTGCCTAACAAAATGTTTAATAATAATAAAATCATTTATTGGGTAGGGTTAGGGGTCAGTGTAGGGAGGGCTTTTATTGTCCCATTAAGGCGGCATCCATTTAATAATTTTAATAAATATAATAATTTACACTCTATGTTATTATTGCATCCTGTTAATGTACAACAATACTGAGGTGCAGATAGTAGCCTATATATCTGTCAAAATAAAGTATAAATAGCATGTAATTACTATTTACACATATTGCAAAGAACTGCTACTTTTACATGGTGTAAATAGAATATATCACTATTTTCACTTAGTAAATAGCATCTACAGCTATTTGCACTTAGTGTAAATATCATCTATCGCTAAGAAAATATGTTATTTTCACTGAGTGCAAATAGCCGCTGCCAAAAATGAAATGCTGCAGGCATATTAGGTGTGTAATGGTACATGTATACGTCCCAGACATTACGGTTCTGTGCATACCATAGACTGTAAGAAAGATGGACAATGAACCTTCACTCTCTCCTGTTGAAGTAAGTGAAGCCGCCAGTGTCCAAATATGCCGCTGATATCTTGGCTCTCGAGTCTGCGCAGTAGTGAGCGTGAAGTGGAGCCGTGATATCAAGGTCCAGCCCACACTCCCACCTAATCAACAACTTTTTGTGAAATAAACGTTATGGAAATGTAGAGATTAAAGTTAAAGCTCCAATCTCCTCCCGAAGTTCCCGAAAATGTCCATTGGTGCCCCAGTGACTACATCGCTCAGAGAAGCTGTCAATTAGAGGTCTGCGTGGGACTGTTTTTTTCGCCCTGCTCCCGCTATGTTCTATTCCGCACCCACTCGCTCCCGCTTAAAATTCACTCTGTGTTCACCCGCTTACCGTTTAGAATGATTTTCTTCCCGACCTGATCCCGCTAAATTTAGACCTTGTTTCCAGATTTAAATTTTCCCTAAAGAAAGAGAGTGACTGGGATAACAAATATAAAATGTTGGCTATACAATAATTTTTATTTGTTATTTTTGTCTTATCGTGATACTGTCGTGATATTGTCGTGATACGGTATCGAACCTTTTTCTCCTCGCTCATCTTTCCGTGATTTCTTGAAAAAGCGTAATATTGAACTTTGTGCATTTGTCATTGTCACCGCATATTACTGAACTCACACGCGCAAAGAAAATGAAATCGTAGGCTAGGCGCAACATGTTAATCAAACCAATAAGTTTAAAAACAGCCGTTGCATTTTACCACTCATCATTGGTCAATCTATCAATTACAGTAACAAATCAACAATTTGTAAATGTGCATGTAAATGTACCAAACTCTTATCAAACCGTGACTTCTGTGTACCGTTACACCCGTAATCTCTATAAAGTGGACATCCACTCATGTCATGTGTTTGAGATTTGCTCTACCCTGAAGTGTAGGTGATGTGGAACAGGAGTTTGCTGACTAATGTCAAACATGCATGCTATTATAAAAGAATGCTGTATATGAGAGAGACTCTCTGCTGACAGAGACATTTTGGCAGAGGTTTGAATGATCAAATGAAGATTTCCTTTTGAGTGCTTCCAAGGCAAAGGTTTCTCTTCCCTTCTGAAACATTATTAATAATGTGATGCATTGGATTTTGAAATGTAATATTTCACAGAGAATCACATTTTGGCTTGGATGATTTGGTCAGGATGATCGCTATTGTCCTGTTCCTAAAGCGTCAAACACATAAAATAGAGTTGTGACTGGCTGCTAGAATGATTGTTATGAATGTCTAGAGGAAGTGTTTTTTTCATGAGATGACTATATAGGAGACTTGGATTACTTTTTTTTGTTTTGTTTTTTTTTTTGCATGGATTACATGCACATGTTCACATGCATTGGTATACAGACACAACTGGATGGTCTTGATGAATATTGCAAAATGATTATATCCCTAGTGCTGGGCAATTTGCTTAAAAATGCTGTAAACAAAAGAATGTTTTTTTTATGCCCTGTAGAAACCATTGCTATAATGACTTCTTTCCCTAATTTGCCATAAGCCACACAGTAAAAACCATATGCCACAGTGAATCTCTAAAACAAACATTAAAAGTTAGATATCCAGCAAAGCTATGCTGGGACTGTGACATCCCATATTACACTTAATTGCAACCAAATGGCAGTGAGGAAAAGTCAAAAATCCTCCGACCACCTGTTCGCTGAACTGTTTATATTTAACCAGAAATAGAGCCAGACCCAGAAGATTGCTCCCTCATCCCCTAACAACCTGGACTGCAAGAAATAAAAAGGTCTCATGAGTAAAGTTTGACAAAATTATTGAAATATCATTATAATGCAGGAAGTGGATCAAGACAGGGTCGTGCGCCATTCACGATTGAATTGCCTTTTAAATTCACAACCGCAAAGAGAATCTGAATATAAAGAAAGTAGAATTAAAATAGAATGTGATTCAAATCAATTTAAATCAAAATAATAATATAAACCATTTACATACAATCAACATATGGGGTATTTCCATAAATAAATAAATAACGCTATTGCTAGGTAGAGGTAGATCACTAAAATTTTGACATGCCTGTGTGCATATGAATCATAAATATTTTAATCTAAATATTCACATACATTCAATATATGGAGTATGTCCACAAACAAACAAACAAACAAACAAACAAACAAACAAACAAATAAATAAATAAATAAATAAATAAATAAATAAATAAATAAATAAATAAATAAATAAATAAATATGAGGTATTAGAGGTAGGTGGCTGTAACAAAGTTTGTGTGTATAAGGAAGAAGACAAGGGGGTCGGCTGGTTAGAGACTCGAACTGGGTATTTTATTGTAAGTTTCTCAGGGGTTCCAAGTGCTCACGGCACAACATAAATCACTGTTCTCTCAATACTCGTCGGTTTCTCCTCGCAGTTCCTCTCTGCTCAATTCTGGTCCCCTGGTCCGAGTCTCTATCTGTGCACTGCTCCTCTCTCTCCTGTCCTCGTTTCCTGGTTAGCCTTTTATCCTGTTTCTCCACGGCAATCACTGAAACAAGAGACAGGTGTTTCTCATCTGGCCTTGATTCCCTTACGTGCCGCTCGACCTCTGACTCTCTCTCCCGTCACAGACCACGCTAAACCACGCCCCCCTCACCACATACCCCCACCGCCCGACTCAGGCCGGGGAGCCATCCGGCCTGCAGCCTCCCCCCCCCATTTCTGGAAAGGAAGTCAGCCACAACCATCTGTACACCCGGCCTGTGAACCACCTTGAACTTAAATGGCTGTAACGCCAGATACCAACGGGTGATCCGCGCGTTGGTATCCTTCATGCGGTGGAGCCATTGGAGAGGGGCGTGGTCCGAACAGAGAGTGAACTCCCTCCCCAGGAGATAGTAACGGAGGGTAAGAACAGTCCACCGGATAGCCAAACACTCCTTTTCAATGGTGCTGTACATCGTCTCCCTCTTTGAGAGCTTCCGACTGATGTACAGCACCGGCCGCTCTTCCCCCTCCCTCTCCTGGGTCAGGACCGCGCCCAGCCCCCTGTCCGACGCGTCAGTCTGTAACATAAAAGGGAGAGAAAAATCAGGCGATTGCAAGAGCGGTCCGCCACACAGAGCAGCCTTCACCTGGGTAAAAGCCTGCTGGCACATCTCTGACCACTGGACTGGGTCTAGTGCTTCCTTTTTAGTGAGGTCAGTCAGAGGGCTAGTGAGGTCTAGTTTGTTCCTAGTAATTAGGAACAAACCTCCTATAATATCCCGCTATCCCCAGGAACTGTCTCACCTCCTTTTTGGTCTTGGGTCTAGGGCAGGTCGCAACTGCTGCTGTTTTGTCAATTTGAGGACACACCTGTCCATGACCCAAGTGGAAACCCAGATACCTAACCTCCACGCGCCCAATCGCACACTTCTTCGGGTTGGCCGTCAGCCCGGCCAGTCTCAGCGACCTCAAGACGGCCCGTACATGCTCCATATGCCGCTGCCAATCATTACTATAGATAATGATATCATCCAGGTAGGCAGCGGCATATGCCGCATGTGGCCTAAGAATTTTATCCATGAGACGTTGAAACGTGGCCGGTGCCCCAAACAACCCGAACGGAAGTGTAACAAATTGGTGCAATCCAAACGGCGTCGTAAAGGCTGTTTTTTCTTTGGATAATGGCGTTAAGGGGATCTGCCAATATCCCTTTGTTAAATCCAGGGTCGAATAAAAATGAGCTGTGCCCAGCCGATCGAGCAACTCATCAACTCTTGGCATTGGATATGCGTCGAATTTCGACACAGCGTTCACCTTGCGATAATCCACACAGAATCGGACTGAGCCGTCCGTTTTAGGAACTAAAACTATCGGGCTGGCCCAATAACTGTAGGATTCTTCTATTACCCCCATGTCCAGCATCGCTTCTAATTCTTCCTGAACCACTTTTTTTTGTGTTCGGGTAACCTATATGGCCGACTGCGAACCACCACACCCGGCTCTGTCTCAATATGGTGCTGAATGAGGTTGGTCCGACCTGGTAGGGGCGAGAACACATCTGAAAAAACTTCCTGCAACTGGGCTATATCAGTGAGTTGGAACGGCGAGAGATGATCTCCTCCTGGGGCCAGAGCGAGGGATGTACCTTTTGTGTTCACCTCCGGCCCGAGATCCTCCTCCCCACTTATGGCTGTGGCCAACATCACTGACTCCGCCTCACTCCATTTTTTAAGGAGGTTAAGCTGGTATATTTGATGTGCCCCGCTCCTATCAGATCGAATCACCTCATAATCGAGATCCCCTATTCGCCGTGTGACCACAAAGGGTCCTTGCCACTTGGCGAGTAATTTAGAGGTAGACGTGAGCCTGTAACAAGTTCTCCATGGATAGCCGCCCTAATGTGTGGAGTTTTGTTCTCAGGTCCATGACATACTGAATTTCGTTTTTTCCTTGCGATGGTCCGTCCTCCCAACCCTCTCTAAGAACGTCCAACACCCCACGGGGCTGACGTCCATAGAGAAGCTCGAACGGGGAAAACCCGGTGGAGGCTTGCGGGATCTCACGTACGGCGAACAACAGGGGTTCTAACCATTTATCCCAATTTTTGGCGTCTTCTTGTACAAACTTCCGAATCATTGTCTTCAAAGTGCGATTAAATTGTTCCACCAACCCATCCGTCTGTGGGTGATAGACGCTGGTGCGGATCGATTTAATGCCCAATAATCTGTAAAGTTCGCGTAATGTACGTGACATAAACGCCGTGCCTTGATCAGTGAGGATCTCTTTCGGGATCCCCACCCAGGAGATTAAACTAAACAAAGCCTCCGCAACACTCTTTGCGGAAATGGTATGGAGGGCAATTGCTTCGGGGTATCGTGTTGCATAGTCCACCAGGACCAATGCAAAACGGTGCCCCCGTGCGGATCGCTCCAATGGTCTGATGAGGTCCATACCAATTCTCTCAAAGGGGACCTGCATCAGTGGAAGAGGGCGCAATGGAGCTTTTGAAAAGGCCGGTGGATTTACCAGCTGACATTCACGACAAGACGCGCACCATCTGCGCACGTTCTCGTGAATGCCCGGCCAAAAAAAACGGACCATTAAACGATTCAGTGTGACCGCCTGACCCAAATGACCGGCCTTAGGATTCCCATGAGCCGCCTGAAAAAGCATTTCCCGACGGCTTTTTGGTACTAACAATTGGGTTGTATCTTGCTTTGACTGAGTGTCCTGGGTCACTCGATACAACCTGTCCTTTAATATGGCGAAATAAGGATATGATAGCGATATGATAGCGGTTGCTCAGGATGGAGAGCCTGTCCGTCGATCGACCGGACCTGTGCAAACGCATTTTTAAGCGACTCATCCTGGGATTGCTCCAGAGGAAAATCATCGCGGTCAGTGAGGATCAGCCTCTCTACCCCACTCGATTCCTCTGCAGCAATCCCCGATGGTCCCGGCTCAGTCTCCCCAACCTGCACAACCGCCCTCTCTCCCCGCCCCCTCCGCACATAGATACTCCAATAAACTACCAAATGCTGGCCAATTTGTCCCCAAAATTAGCGGATGTCGGAGGTGAGAGCTATCGGCCACCTCCACTCTATGTTTTTGTCCCCGAAATTGTATTATTGCCGTCACCAGCGGATAACTCACCACATCCCCATGCACACACCGTACCTTAACCATGCGGCTATTACCCAATGCCAACGATTGTATCAGGCTTTGATGGATAGAGGTCTGGTTACACCCTGAATCCACCAAAGCCGGATAGGTACCCCCCTGAATACTTACTGGTATTTGGTACAGTCCGGCTCGGTCAGGGGCAGCCTGAGGCGCGTCTGGGACCCGGATCAGCGTTCCCACCTCCATCACTGGACAACGATCTATAAAGTGACCCGGGTCCCCACACCGCCAACAGGCCGGCCCAAACTTCCCCGCCGCCCCAGTGGCAGGAAGTGAATCAAGGGATTGGCGTGGAGAAAAAGGGGAAATGGGACCGGAGGCTGGAGGGAATCCGGTTGGCTCCCGGCCTCTAGGGGGCGCCCGTGAGCCTGAGGCTCCGCCCTGGATTTCCTCGAACCGTCCTCTGGGCGGACCTCGGGACTGGAACCCTCCCCTCGTCCGGGGAGCTGGAACGGGCCTACGGGGAGATAAAGAGCCATGAGAAGGGGGATAGAGAGAGAGAGAAGCTGCTGGCAGGGGTTCGCCGACCCCGGGGCACGCCACCATTTGGTCCTCCGCCAGTTCGATGGCTCTGTCCAGCGACGCCGGCCGGTGGCACTGGACCCATTGCGCGGTCTTCCTGGGCAACCGCGCAATAAACTGCTCCAGTACCACCCGATCGATGATCTGGTCGGCGGTCGGCTGGTCAGCCATCAGCCATCTGCGGCAGGCATCCCGGAGCTGCTGGGCCATCACGAAGGGCCGGGTGTTCTCCCCTAGTGTCAGCGACCGGAACCGCTGACGATGTTGCTCGGGGGAGAGCCCGACCCGCTGAAGTATGGCCCGTCGCAGGTCATCATAGACCAGGAGGTTCTGGACTGGAAGTTGTTGGGCCGCTATCTGCGCCTCACCGAACAGCAGCGGGATGAGGCGCACCGGCCAGTCCAGTCGCTGCCACCCACATGCCTCCGCGGACCGCTCGAACAAATCCAGGAACGCTTCCGGGTCGTCTTGCGGCCCCATCTTTGTGAGCTGCATGTGGGTGGATTTGGCCGGGGTGGATGTTGTTCCCCCGGTTGGAACCTCCCGATCGATGCAGCTCCGGAACAGCTCGCGGTCCTGTTGCTGTGCCAGGAAGAGCGCCTGGAAACGCCGCTCCTGCTCTTCCCGGATCTCCAGCATCGACTGATGTTGCTCCCGATGTAGGCTTGCGAGCGCCTGGATGACGTCCGCAAATGGCGTACCTGGCGGTGTTTGCATGGCAGCGGCTCTGTCTTCTTCCTCCGGGATTTCGGCACCAATGTAACAAAGTTCGTGTGTATAAGGAAGAAGACAAGGGGGTCGGCTGGTTAGAGACTCGAACTGGGTATTTTATTGTAAGTTTCTCAGGGGTTCCAAGTGCTCACGGCACAACATAAATCACTGTTCTCTCAATACTCGTCGGTTTCTCCTCGCAGTTCCTCTCTGCTCAATTCTAGTCCCCTGGTCCGAGTCTCTATCTGTGCACTGCTCCTCTCTCTCCTGTCCTCGTTTCCTGGTTAGCCTTTTATCCTGTTTCTCCACGCCAATCACTGAAACAAGAGACAGGTGTTTCTCATCTGGCCTTGATTACCTTACGTGCCGCTCGTCCTCTGACTCTCTCTCCTGTCACAGATCTCGCTAAACCACGTACCCCCTGGCCACAGTGGCATTATGGGTGAAACAATGTTTTTGGAAATATTATTTGATTTCACTAAACTTTTGACATGCCACTTTTCCATAAATATTTTTTTCAATATATATATATATATATATATAATATATATTTATATAAAAAAAGTGTCACGTTTAGTCTGTTTTGGTTTGGTTTTCTTTTAGTTTGCTTCTCTTGGTTTCCTGTGTTCCCGCTCATCAATACTCACCATACCATACCAGGAACCCATACATACAAAACCCTAATTATACTATTTTAAAGTGAAAAAAAACAAAAAACAATGTCCTATATGACAGAGATTAATGGGAGAATACTGAGAGAAAAGGGAAATCACCTTGACTACTTAAATTTGACTTACAGTTATATTTAAATGAAACCTCACCTATTTAGATTAGAAACACATTCACATTGATTGCATGAATCAGGTTTCTGCTCTAACGCTGCACTTGCCTCATGGTTTGGCGCGTTGTGCATGTTATTGCTGCCACTGCTGAATGAAAAAAAAGAGGATAATCTTTGTTCCATCTGGGACTGGTCAGACAGCAGAATTATAGCACACAGCTATCCAAAAAGTGTAATCATTTCAAGAGAGTCAGAGGGAGACAGATCTGTGTGTCTGACACCTTTACATAGACTCTGTCCAGGCAGGAAGATTTACAGCTCTAATCAAAAAAATCGCCCACATTTGCAAATTGTGCATGAGAGGTAGTCTCGCGTAGCACGACTTTTGATTAATGGTATAAAGTCTGGTGCACATTGCAGCCGATTCTGGCCAAGAATCACCCACTTACACTGAAAGAGACTGACTGACTGACTGACATGTGAAGTGACCAACAACAGTTTGTTTTGTTTCACGTGCCGTTTAGGGGTACGACCTGTTTCCATCTCAAAGTAAAAAATCAAAAGGTAATTGATAAGAATTTCTGTTTATAAGTTGTTTTGGTAACACTTTAGTATGGAGAACACATATTCACTATATAACTACGACGTTTGCCTCAATAAACTCCTAATATACTGCTTATTAATGGTATGGTAGTTTTTGTAGCGTTTATGTTTAGGTATTGGGTAGGTTTAAACAGTTGATGGACCACATTGACTTCCATAGTAGGGAAAAAAATACTATGGGTCCATCAACTGTTTGGTTACCGACATTCTTAAAAATATCGTCTTTTGTGTTCAGCAGAAGAAAGAAATTCATACGAGTTTGGAACAACTTGAGGGGGAGTAAATGATGACAAGATTTTCATTTTTGGATGAACTATCCCTTTAAGGGATGTAGAATATGGTCATGCAGAATAAGGCATTAATATGTGCTTTAATATGTGAGTATAAGTATTAATAAACAGCCAATATCCTAGTAATATGCATGCTAATAAGCAACTAGTTAATAGTGAGAATTGAACCCTAAAATAAAGTGTTTTTTTATTTTTTATTTAATAAAATTCATATTTTTTGCCAGGGGTGAAAAAGTTTTGAATTTGAAGATCAAGGTAAATTGTACTTAATTTGTCTTCCGGGAAACATGTAAGAATCTTCTGTTGCTTCTGAAGGGCAGTACTAAATGAAAAAAATATAATATATTTAAACAAAATAAGAATAATTTGGACATCTTCATCCTGTTCAAAAGTTTTTTACCCCCGGCTCTTAATGTGTCGTGTTTCCTTCTGGAGCATCAGTGAATGTTTCAACCTTTTTTAATAGTTGTGTGTGAGTCAGAATCATATATGCAAACGATGCTGGAAACCTGAAGAATTTTTGGGAGCTAGAGGCTCTTTCTGAAGAACGTTGGTCAGTTTAACTGCTCAGGACAAACAAGAGACTCAAGAACAACCATCACAAAACACACACACACACACAGCCGTGGATTAAGCAGTATTAAGAATCAATGGTTCATAAACTTTTTTAACAGGGTAATTTTAATAAAATCAGCTATTTCTTTGTCTTGTGTACTATATGTAAACATCTTTTATGTAAAATATCTTATTCAGGACTAAATAAAAGTACTAGTAGTACTTTAGTACTAAATTAAAAATAACATGAATTTTGTATGATCTCTCTTATTTTGTTCAAATTATTCACATTTTCACAGATTCTGCAAGTGGTTCACATACTTTTTATTGCCACATCAAATATCACATATCAAATATCAATATATATATATATATAATATATATAGTCATGCAACTCTAGAGGGTGCAAGTTACCACAGGGCAAAAGCTGATTGGCCTCTGCCGATCCTGCAGCCAATGAGATCGCCTGCTCAACATTTAAATCGCCTGGTTCATTGTTTGCTGTAAGCTAGTCCTGCAGTGTATTATATCTGAACCCCTCTACCTCCCCAGCTCCACCTGCCTAGATTTGCTATGGGATTTATGTATGTCAGTTTATGCAGCAGCAGCAGCACATCTTACATGCTCACAGCGACCTTTCTCTTTATCTATTAGCAGTAGCAAGTCCATACTTGCACTGCAGCAGAAGACCAAATACATTAACATTTCCATATTCTACAACAAGCTAAAACTATTTTGAGAGTGTTCAAAAAATGTTATATATTCAGATAAAGAAAAGAAGACAGCAGCTTTGTATATCACAGTTATCCGTGCAACGTCTGTTGAGTGCAATACTTCCCATGTAGACACTGGTCAAACATTTTGTGCATGCGGTTTTGTCACCCGGCTGTACACAAACACACAAGCTTCACATGATCGATAGTACCGACCCTCCCTTCATCAATTACTGTAATTGATTTCTAAGAAACTCAGCACTCTGGCAGTCTACTCTTAACCAGATCCGCAGTCCTGGTCTTCAGGGATCAGATACACTGAACAGACTCCAGTGAGATGCATCCATGCATGCCACAGACATCGACTACACTAAACCAATAGCAGAGAGGAAAAGTACTCAGGCCTGGGCTGAAACCCCCCTGGAAAAGCCATCAGAGCCACAGACCTGTTCTGTCCTCGGGAAAGACCGCTGTCTGTTTCAGCTCCGTACCACAGAGTGACCTTAAAGTAGCCAGATACCTTCTCATCAGTCCTGTTTCCTAAAGAGAACATCATTATTTTAACCCAGGATACTCAAATTACTCTGCTCAGGGGCCACTTTTAAAAAAATCTGGGGTGACCAGGGTAATATTAACGATAATTGGTTTTCATTTGACTGAGCATCATATTTGTATCACTCATTCATCATTAATTTAGTTATTTTCTCGTTTTCCAGAGCAATTTAATCAAAAAGGGCTGTCAATTTAACACTTTAACTGTGATTAATTTAATAAAAAGTAATACAATAAAAAAATTACACTCAATTATGCCCTGCTACCCGTATATGAGTTCAACAATAAATTATTTGTCTTTTGATTAACGGTTTAAAAAGTATCTTGATTCAAATGCATGTTTTTTTTTTCTCTATAAACATGTAATTCCTAACATAAACTTAATATATTTAAGAAGCAAATTAAACTAAAAACTGTGGTCTCATAACAACTGCCCATGGGCAGTTTTCACTATCAAAAGCCTTACAGGTGTCCTATAATACCCCTTTTTACAAGATGTAAAATAAGTCTCTGATGTCCCCAGAGAGTGTATGTGAAGTTTTAGCTCAAAATACTCCACAGATAATTTTTATAGCATGTTAAAATGTTCACTTTTTGAGGGTGAGCAAAAACACACTGTTTTTGTGTCTGTCCCTTTAAATGCAAATGAACTGC
This sequence comes from Rhinogobio ventralis, assembly GCA_039654625.1. Classification (NCBI taxonomy): domain Eukaryota; kingdom Metazoa; phylum Chordata; class Actinopteri; order Cypriniformes; family Gobionidae; genus Rhinogobio; species Rhinogobio ventralis. Next base: position 2,801,041 of record CM077212.1, read on the forward strand.
TGCTCTCCACCCCCTTTCAAGAAGAGGGCGGAGCTTCAAGAGCTCGTGTTAGCAGCTCCGATTACCTCACGCAGACACACACTGAAAATGACAGAAACTGAGTCGGACAATGATGGAGAGACTCGAGAAGAAGAGACAACATGTAGAATGAGACAGGACGCATCTGAATGGATAGTTGATGAATTTATGAGTTAACGATCTTCAAGTCATTGATTAGCATATTCTGTCGTGATAATCTATAAACCGCTGGTGTGGGAACTGTTGTGAGATGAGCCAGAGAATATCTGCTGCATGAAGAGAGAACAGGGATAGTTTAGTTTAATTACGGTTATAACTTATGTTGTCATCTTGCTTTATGACATGCTATTGCATTTGTGCTCGTACTGTATTAATAAATGTGAAAGACGGACGACAGCTTGAGCGACTCCCAAATGTGCTCGACTACAGCAACTCTTCCTCTTCTCAACATGTTCCCGGGGACGGGGTTTATGTAAATGTTAGGGTTAGTGATGTCACTAACCCGTGAAGAAGCTCGTTGTAGTCCCTACCAGCCATTGTTGTAGTCCTTAAAAAGTGATTTCTGTAAAATAAAATATATCCCTTTGCTCTGAACTTTGAGCGTCGTAACTTTGCAGATGTTGTTTATGCTCAAACAGCAACATTACACACTCACTAAAGTTAAAAAATTCAAATCATAATCAACTACTTTAAGTGGTTTGTACCTTTGCATATATCAGTGATAAATCATCTTCCAGTCTGGTCAGGCTGATGTGGTTTGCTGGTTTTAGAGGGGTTTTGGACACTTGTCACTTTATCAGGGTGGGAGATCAGCTGGCCAAGCAGCTAAACCAGTTTAAACCAGCTTTTTGGATAAGCAAACCATCTTATTACATTATCCTCTGGTTTCACAGACAAGGCTTAAACTAGTCCCAGACTAAAATGCATGTTTGAGCTGTTTTAACTGAAAGCAACTTGCTCTGGCATATCTTAAATAGGTCAGCGCCATTGTTTTCTCTCAAGATGCAACTAGTAATGTTTTTTTAGGGCACATTTATAAAAGCAACTTAAATATACCCGGTTTCACTGACAGGGCTTAGATTAAGCCAGGATTAGGCCTTTAATTAGGGCATTTAAGTAACTTTTATAAGCGTGTCTTTGAGAAGAAAAAAAAAACATCACTGGTGTACATCTTGAGACAAACCAATTGCACTGGCATATTTTAAGATATACAAGTACAAGTTGCTTTCAGTTAAAACAGCTCAAACATGCATTTTAGTCTGGGACTAGTTTAAGCCTTGTCTGTGAAACCAGGCAATTTTTATTTTGCATTCTTTTAACTAACAAGTTGGTTGATCCACAACCAATGACACAATTGTTTTTACACTGACAGATAGATATAAAGAAGCTTAGTGTTGAAAGAATCTTTATAGCAGTGCATGAATTCATCTACTCGATGATGATCACACACACACACAGAAACATTTAGAGGGGCATTGGCTGTAATAAATGACCTGCCACACTGCTGTTTCAGGCCGACATGCTGGAATAACACTGTACCTACACACAGCTGCTCTCTGATCAGATGTTCCCATGCGTGTGGTGGCCAGACAGCGCCTGTATACCGTCACACAGAGGCACACACACAGAGGCACACACACAGAGGCACACACACACTTGTTGTGTTTTCATGTTTATGGGGACTTTCCTTAGACATAATGATTTTTATACTGTACAAACTGTATATTCTATCCCCTTACACTACCCCAACACCCCACACACACACAGTGAGTGTGTTCAAAGACCTCACCTCCTCATTGGGTTTGGCCTCCACCCTTGTTACTTGCCTACTATGGAGATGATAGATTGATGGCTTTGCCGCGGAGCAGACCTTAGTTTGAAGTAAACAAGTGTAGAACTGCTCACTATAGAAGAGGGCAGGAGAAGACAAGCGTTTTCAAGATTTTTCCTGAAATGAAAAAATTAAATGTTATGGCATAAAATTACTTTTTTTCTGCAATACACTGTAAAATAAGATAAAATAAAATAAGAGTCTTTCTACTTCAAAATGTCATGTTTAATTCAATGTGCTAATTGCCATTTAATTGTGAAATTTACTAGTAATTTCTGAGTAAAAATTGTTTCAGTGTACAGCGTTCAGTGTTTCTTTCCCTATATTTATTTATTTTATACTGCAAGTGTGTAATTGTTTGACGGACAATAATACACAAGATGAAAAGATTAATATTTGTCATCGCCAATTTGATATCTGCTGTTTTGAGAGTTTACAGAGCATGCAAAGCCACCAGAACCACTTTAACATGCTTCATTTAATCAGAAATGTGACCCCTTTTTATCCAAGACTTTATTTTTCAACACTCATCTGATTGCGACAAGCCGTTCATGCAAAAAACGACCAAAATACAAAGTTTCTACGTAGTAATCTATGTTCTTTCACCAACATTACCCTCCAATAGCCCTTGATGAGAGTAATTTCAGCCTTTAAATCAGATGTGGACAGAATAAGTTCACATACTTTGTTTACCAGGGACTCTGTGACAAAACTAAATGGTTGAAATGAGGCGACATTGCATTATGATTAAATAAAAATCTCAGTCTCCTGACTATAGGGGCACTTTGTGTGCAAGAGGGCTGCGAGTCTGAGCAGTATAAATAAAAGGAAATTAATTAAAGGTAGGGTGGTTAGTTTGGCGCCATGGAAAGAATACACAATTTAGAGGTGCATGCCAAATCCCGAAATGGACGAAATGAAGGTAATCAGTCATATTTCGCTGCAATTTGACAGTGGGCATAGCGTTTTCTGGAGAGGCTGGCTAAGGAGTTTGGACAACCTAGAGAAAATTGGAAAAGTAAGTGTGAGGAGAGATCCTGTAATATTTCTGTCTTTCTAACCTTCTTCATTCACTTCTTCAGTTTCCTCTTAATTATTCACCATACAGTATGGCAAGTGGGAAAGTGTGACTGAACTCAAACTCAACTCGTAGGCATCAGGGACTGTAGGAGCATGTAGGAGCATATATTTTATTATGTTTTGATGCCTAAACTCACTTGTAGCATTTAAATGACTATTAGTTTTTAGTGTTTTATTTCTCATTTCTTTAGACATATTAGCGTAGAAGTTTAATTAAATAAAAAAATAAAAAATGTTGTTTGGGCAGATCAGAACTCATTAAAAAACATTAATAATGTTAGTAGACATTAACAGTTCTCACTAAAAAGAATATTCTGTTATGTGTTTACATGCTTTTGCGATTTTATATATTTTCTTTCAGTTTTTAATGTTATTAATTATTCGAAATGCAGTTTTGACTCGGAAATGAAGACATTGACAAAAAAGTTTCTATCAGATTTTAAAGTCACCATTAAATCAAAATGGACAATTCTTACATTTTTATGGAATATTGCAGTATTTATTATAAATGATTTATGCATGCACATCACTATTTTTTTTAATCTTTAATCAAAATAACTTCCCCTCCCACTTCTCTTCTCTGATGATGCGTTTACTGGCGCGAGGGCGGGGCAACCTGTCACTCACACGAGATCCACCAATAGCAAACCACAGCCATCCAATCATGCTGACTTTAAAGGGGACCTATTACGCACAATTTACTTTTACATGGTGTTTGAACGTAAATGTATGTCGGCAGTGTGTTTACACAACCAGCCTATAATGGTAAAAATCAATAAATCATAAGCAGTGTCTCAGAACAAGCTGTTTGCAGATTCTAGCAATGCAACATCACAAATGCTTAAGCCCCGCCTACGACTGCTGATGGACTATTAACATAGACCCCGCCTCAGTGAGCTGTACACAGTCCTCTTATTAGTATTCTTATTAAAGCTACTAAAGTTATTCAGTCAGGAGCAGTGAGTGATTTTCTGTTGTTCTTTTGTTGTGTGATTCATATTAAGAGCAGATATAGCAGTAAGTACTGTACACTCACCTAAAGGATTATTAGGAACACCTGTTCAATTTCTCATTAATGCAATTATCTAATCAACCAATCACATGGCAGTTGCTTCAATGCATTTAGGGGTGTGGTCCTGGTCAAGACAATCTCCTGAACTCCAAACTGAATGTCAGAATGGGAAAGAAAGGTGATTTAAGCAATTTTGAGCGTGGCATGGTTGTTGGTGCCAGACGGGCCGGTCTGAGTATTTCACAATCTGCTCAGTTACTGGGATTTTCACGCACAACCATTTCTAGAGTTTACAAAGAATGGTGTGAAAAGGGAAAAACATCCAGTATGCGGCAGTCCTGTGGGCGAAAATGCCTTGTTGATGCTAGAGGTCAGAGGAGAATGGGCCGACTGATTCAAGCTGATAGAAGAGCAACTTTGACTGAAATAACCACTCGTTACAACCGAGGTATGCAGCAAAGCATTTGTGAAGCCACAACACGCACAACCTTGAGGCGGATGGGCTACAACAGCAGAAGACCCCACCGGGTACCACTCATCTCCACTACAAATAGGAAAAAGAGGCTACAATTTAAACGAGCTCACCAAAATTGGACAGTTGAAGACTGGAAAAATGTTGCCTGGTCTGATGAGTCTGGATTTCTGTTGACACATTCAGATGGTAGAGTCAGAATTTGGCGTAAACAGAATGAGAACATGGATCCATCATGCCTTGTTACCACTGTGCAGGCTGGTGGTGGTGGTGTAATGGTGTGGGGGATGTTTTCTTGGCACACTTTAGGCCCCTTAGTGCCAATTGGGCATCGTTTAAATGCCACGGCCTACCTGAGCATTGTTTCTGACCATGTCCATCCCTTTATGACCACCATGTACCCATCCTCTGATGGCTACTTCCAGCAGGATAATGCACCATGTCACAAAGCTCGAATCATTTCAAATTGGTTTCTTGAACATGACAATGAGTTCACTGTACTAAAATGGCCCCCACAGTCACCAGATCTCAACCCAATAGAGCATCTTTGGGATGTGGTGGAACGGGAGCTTCGTGCCCTGGATGTGCATCCCACAAATCTCCATCAACTGCAAGATGCTATCCTATCAATATGGGCCAACATTTCTAAAGAATGCTTTCAGCACCTTGTTGAATCAATGCCACGTAGAATTAAGGCAGTTCTGAAGGCGAAAGGGGGTCAAACACAGTATTAGTATGGTGTTCCTAATAATCCTTTAGGTGAGTTTATATTACACGGCTGTCACTTTAATACACGGATCTAATATTTACATGCGATTTCTTTGTGTGTTTTTGACATAACTGACTGCATGTGTTTATGTGAACTGTGTGTGTTTTTGACATAACCTTGTGTGTATTTGACAGTTTAAGTGCAATAAGACGTGAAGAGAACTTACTAAAGAGTTTAATACTCAGGAGATGCGCCGCCTGACATCCAGCTTTCTGTGCGTGCTCTTCAGGTGTGTGTGCTCAGAAAACCATATATCAGAGGTTTAGACTGATACGGCTTTAAACGCATGCAGATAATAAACTTTCATGATGATGAAGAACTGCAATGTCACGTGAGCGTGAGCGCAATAGAGATGACCAAACCAAAGTTTTTGGCAGAGTATCTGAGGCAGGAGCTGTACAGGCTCCGCCCTCTTCTGGATACATTTTCTGCAGCTCATTTGCATTTAAAGATACATGCACGCAAACAGTATGTTTTTCCTTCCACTCAAAAATTCGCATTTGCAACATGATAATAAATGATCTGTGGGGTATTTTGAGCTGAAACTTCACAGACACATGAGACTTATATTACATCTTGTAAAAAGGGGCATAATAGCTCCCTTTTAAAAGAAAATAATGCATTTGATTAATTACAGCTAAACACTATTAATGTATACATATTCATATATGATGCATATTTGTGTATTTTATACATATTAATTGGAAATTGCAATGCATTAAGTGATTTGATTAACACTATGGATTGTGCCTTTCTCTTTTCAACTATATGATTTACCTTTTGAATAATACATTTGAAAAGAGAAAAGCACAATCCATGAGGCACACATTTGGAATGCATTTAGTGCTCATGAGGGATTGTAGAGTGTCCAGGTCTGAAATGTTCCAGAATAAAGTCATTGAGCAGAGATTCAGTGAGGTGCAGAGCGGCTTGTTCAAGTCACTTTAAATTGAGTATGCGTGCAAGGTGCTGAAAGAGCTGGCCGGTGTGAAAGCCGATAGGACTCGAGGACGCAGGGCAAAAGGCTCTGCCTTATACAAACTAAACAAAAGCATCTCACAGAGGAAATAACACAAGCCGTCGCTAAGTTGTGAGAGATCGTTTATATGCCAAGAGAAAGTGTGGGCTTGTGAAAAGGCTTCCACTCATAAATTTGTACATCGGACTTGTGGATATTACAATGGGATCTGTTGACCTGGGGTGAAACAAAAACCCAGATTTCCATTGTAATATTCTTACGCAATTTATTCCTGTGATCAAAGCTGTATTTTTAGCATCATTACTCCAGTCTTCAGTGTCACATGATCCTTCAGAAATCATTCTCATATGCTGATTTGATGCTCAAGAAACATTTATTATCAATGTTGGAAACAATTGGATAACCGTACATTTTTATTCAGGATTCTATATAGAGTACATAGAGATAAAAAGCACAGCATTTATTTGAAATAGAATCTTTTGTAACATTATAAATGTCTTTACTGTCACTTTTAAACAATTTAATGCGTCCTTGCTGAATAAAAGTATTCAGTACTTCATAGTTTCTTTCTGGAAAAAAAAAAATGTACTGACCCCAAACTAAATGTACATTTATTTCTATGCACAGCAGCTTGGGACAACAAATGATTGAGTAACATCATTTCTGTTGTTCTAATAGCCAATGTACAGTGTGGATCACACGCACAAACACGCACAAACCCAGCGCTGTATCCCAGCTCTCCTCCACCCTCCGCTCCAGCTGTCACTCCAGCTTGAGTTCTCCGCTCATCAAATCGAGTTTGATGGGCTGTTTTGACTGCAGGTGCAGGAGGGTCTGATTCTGTTCAGAATGTCTGACGTATGGAGAGATCGTGTGATAGAAACATGCCACAGCAATCTAGTCTTGTGTAGGAGTGCTTCTATTTTCACCAGACCAATGATACACGACACCTCAGGTATACGAGAAGCGGATTTTTTTGAGACTGCACCTCACATTATGAATGTGCCATAAGTGATTTGTTCCACTAGAAAACCATCTCAAAACGTCTGGTTGGTCTAATCTGGTTTGCTGGTTTTAGAGGAGTTTTGTTGTATGTCTGTCTATCCCAAAAGTTGAGATACATTTTTTATTTTAATTTAATTTAATTTAATTTTTAATTGTATTATTTTATTTTCTCAATTTAAATCCATTGGACAAATCAATTGGACAAACACATAAATTAAGTTTAGTTTACTAAAATATTTTTTTAATTATTATTATTTATTTATTTTATTACAGTGTATAAGAAATGCTCAATGTGGATAAATATCTCTTCAAACTCTTATAAACGCAAACAAAGTTGGTTGACACATAGTGTCAAGACCAATCACATCAGATGAATATAAAGAAGGTCCGTGGAGAAAGAATCTTGAATCCAATCAGTGAAAACGAGGCAATGAAACATTAAATTGAGCGAAATTGCAAACTTCTTAAATCTTGTCTTGATTGAACTATATCTGATGAGATCGATCCTAAATAGCGTTCACATTTCTCGCAGTAACATATATGGAGCTTTGAGCCCATTACCAGCTGCTTAAGACCTCGGTGAAGCGATATTTCGTATTTTAGGGAACCGTAACCACCAGCTCGGCTCCTTGAGACTGATCGTTCCTGACTGCACCTCTCCCGACTTCAATCCCACCCTGGCGCTGCGTTACAGTACACGGAGATGGAGAAACAACAGCAATCCTGCAGGCCTGCAAGCAATACGGATGACCTGGGTATGATACCAGCACAGCCCCTACAAACATAATGCCCATAAGCCCTTAACCATCGCAATTTGTTGGGGTGAAGGTGGAGAAATGGTATCAATCAATACCGGGGGGTTTTGCTTCAGAATGAGTGCCTTGACTGCAAAAGCGAGGTTATGGGCATAAGGGGGGCTCGTATTTTTCTAATGGGGGGTTTGTTGAATTTAAGGCCTGTGACTGACTAGAGTCTGACAGCTCTGGAGACTGACACCTTCACTTTTCTCTGACAGGCCAGTGAAAATAGCAAGCGGTGCCCCTCTATATGAGTGGGGGAGAAACGACAGCGAATGCAAGCGTATCCGTATACATGGCACATATAGTAACACACACTATTGGTCAAAAGTTTGGAATAATTATTTTTTTATGCTTTTGAAAGAAGTCTCTTATGCTCACCAAGGCTGCATTTATTTGTGAAATGTAAAATACAATTACAATTTTAAACAACTGTTTTCTATGTGAATAAATGTTAAAATGTAATTTATTCCTGTGATCAAAGCTGAATTTTCAGCATTATTACTCCAGTCTTCAGTGTCACATGATCCTTCAGAAATCATTCTATTCGATCAATTATTGATTGTTAATGATGGTTTTGTTCACACTTATGATCAGTGGATCAATGAAACCAATGTTGCTACGCATTTTAAAGCAAGCAAACTCTTTTACTTGTGAATATTGAGTTAAATCAACATCAAGATGAGTGTGGCAGAGACTCTTAATGCTGTGAAATGCAGCTTGGCTCCATACACACAAATATGTCAGTGAATGCAAACACTGCATGTGTTCTAATCTGTACCAGACTTCATTGTAATACACACTCAGATTAGTCATTTTGTAATGACTGGGTGTGGCTGCTGTAAGATTTGCTATTATTTGCAAAAAAAAAAAAAAAAAAATTCACAGCCAAACCAGTGCCATTCAAAAGCAAAGCTGAACCCAGCCACTATTAAAATTAACATCAATGAAGTCACATTTTTGGGAATAATTGCAACTGCACTGCCAAGGTCAGTAGAGTGTTGAGAGATTCTGAATCTGAGAAATATACTTGGATTCAGGAGTATATAGCAGCTCTTTCTTACTCCCAGCAGGTTTCAGATATGATGTTTAAACAGTAAACCAACATGCGACTATGCAAACGCCAAAGCTGCCTTCAGCCTCTTTACCCTTACAACAGCCAATAACCTCACTGTTGTTAACAGAAAGAAAGCTTTGGAATCAATGCACATTTTATTATGAAAATAACTTCAAGGTCGGTAAGATTTACAACAGGTCTCTCCTGCTCACCATGGTTGAATTTATTTGATCAGAAATACAGCAAAAACAGTAATATTGTTAAATATTATTATAATTATAAATAACTGTTTTCTATGTGAATATATAGTAAAGTGTAATTTATTCCTGTGATCAAAGCTGAATTTATCATCATTACTCCAGTCTTCAGTGTCACATGATCCTTCAAAAATCATTCTAATATGATGATTTGCTGCTCAAGAATCAATTATGATTATTATCACTGTTGAATAAAAATATTCATTTATAATAATAATAATAATAATAAAAACATACCAACCCCAAAGTGTATACTGAGTACATATTTATCTATGTATTTAATCAGATATTCCTGTATACAAAAAAATATTGGTAACACTTTAGTTTAGGGTCCGCTTCTCACTATTATCTAGTTGCTTATTATCATGCATATTACTAGGATATTGTCTGTTTATTAGTACTTATAAAGCACATATTAACGCCTTATTCTGCATGACCATATTCTACATCCTTAATCACCTAGTACCTAAACTTAACAACTACCTTAATAACTATTAATAAGCAGTAATTAGTAATTATTGGCGCAAAATGAACAAGATATCATTTGATTAATGATACAATTTTGATGCTCCTTGTATCAGTCTTGATGCTTAGAGGGGTCATGAACTGAGAAATCAAATTTTCTGTGAACTTTTGACATATTAGAGGTCATCATACTATAAGAATAGAATATATAATGTAAGTTTCAGAACTGAAAACTTCATTGTTAGTCCAAAAACAGCTTTTATTGTAACCAAGCTCAGAGAACGACTTGTTGTGGAAAGAACCTATAATAGATGGTGAAAGACCACCTCTGCTGAAGAAGATCAACGCCTACTTCATCATCGCAACTTTGGCCCCGCCCACTGGCTTGTTAGTGAGATGACGAGGAGAGAAGAGCGATACAGGATGGACTACAAATAACATTACCTTCCAAAGGATCCTAATGCTAGGAATGTGCTTATTTATTTTCAACAATGTGAATGTCTCAGTTGAGAATTATTAATTTGTATTCTGTCATTTCACTGTGGATTCTTTGGTAAATCAGTCGCAATTTTGACGCAGGCTTTGCAAACAGACTTTTACGATATGGGCCAAAACTCACGTAATAATCAACAAATCTCTTATTTACATTGTGTTTGCACTGTTAGTTATGATGAAAGCATTCGTTAGTGTGCAGAAATAGAGTTGCAATGACGAGATCACTGCATTCATGCGCTCAACATGTCTGTGATCAGCTACAGTACTCATCACTGCAACCTTTCATGCCACAATCTGAATATAATGCCATAGATCTGAATGTAATGCTACAATCAACACTTTTCACATGTAATACTAGCTACTTCATATTCAAAGATGACAGCCAATTACAGCAGTGGGCGTTTACACTGAAGTCTCACAGCAGCCAATCACAGCAGTGGGCGTTTACACTGAAGTCTCATAGCAGCCAATCACAGCAGTGGGCTTTTACACTGAAGTCTCACAGCAGCCAATCACAGCAGTGGGCGTTTACACTGACGTCTCACAGCAGCCAATCACAGCAGTGGGCGTTTACAATGAAAGTCTCACAACAGCCAATCACAGCAGTGGGCGTTTATACTGAAGTCTCACAGCAGCCAATCACAGCAGTGGCCATTTTCACTGAAGTCTCACAGCAGCCAATCACAGCAGTGGGCGTTTTCACTGAAGTCTCACAGCAGCCAATCACAGCAGTGGACGTTTACACTGAAGTCTCACAGCAGCCAATCACAGCAGTGGGCGTTTACACTGAAGTCTCACAGCAGCCAATCACAGCAGTGGGCGTTTACACTGAAGTCTCACAGCAGCCAATCACAGCAGTGGCCGTTTTCACTGAAGTCTCACAGCAGCCAATCACAGCAGTGGGCGTTTACACTGAAGTCTCACAGCAGCTAATCACAGCAGTGGGCGTTTACACTGAAGTCTCACAGCAGCCAATCACAGCAGTGGGCATTTACATTGAAGTCTCACAGCAGCCAATCACAGCAGTGGCCATTTTCACTGAAGTCTCACAGCAGCTAATCACAGCAGTGGCCGTTTCCACTGAAGTCTCAAAGCAGCCAATCACAGCAGTGGGCGTTTACACTGAAGTCTCACAGCAGCCAATCACAGCAGTGGGCATTTACACTGAAGTCTCACAGCAGCCAATCACAGCAGTGGCCATTTTCACTGAAGTCTCTCAGCAG